>ML838684.1:28741-44024 GCA_009831015.1 Picea engelmannii
TTTTGTTATCTACTCTCACAGTATTTAGTTCTTCTCTCAGACATGTTATTGTCTTTATATTTTTTGAATGCCTATCATTATTCAGATCCACCCAGAGATGTCTATCACCTAAGTTCCCATGTTCAGGATTCTCTTGATAAGGTTCTTCTCCCCGAGACTTAGGTACTTCTGTCATTTTCCTGTAAAATCAAATTATTTTTCTTCCTAGAGGTTAGAAGAAAATCAAAACAATTTATATGTTATATTTTTAGGCAATAAATATCATAAAAAGGACAAGTGTTACAACCTACAGCTCTGATACCATTATGTCACACACCTCTAATTCCATTCATAATATATATATATATATATATATATATATATATATATATATATATATATCATAATAATCTAATGATTTATTGTCGTCACAATTGTCTCATATATGTAAATATTAATTTCTTTTACTACTACCCTTATGTTTCCTTGTTTACATTTGATATAAATCAAATTGTTTTACAATAGTCTCAATATTCTTTCATCGTTTTACTATGAACGAGAAACCATAGAGACTAAATATTACAAAGAATGTTCCTTCCAATTTCTTATAACATATTTGTATTAACTTATACCATAAGATAATTGAAATAAAGACTTAAAACTTATTGATTCATTCCTTCACTATACATAGAATTTATAAATTTTAACTTAAGTCTCATTCTACTAAGAATATTTTTGGGCACATGCCTGTTTTGGGAAGAAAGTCGATTTTTGGCGCAGGCCTATTTTTGGGAGAAATATCTTCTTTGGAAACAGGCCCATTTTTTGAGAGAAAGACTATTTTTGTCACCACTAGGTTTGTCAACCCCAACCTAAATCCGACGCAATCAATTTAGCATACACATATTCTAGAGTTTCCATTCCCGCCCAAAAAAAATGAAATAGAAATAATGCACACACATTCCTAAAAACAAGAATGAACTCTAGGATCATGCACATAGTCTCAGGACGTGCATGCACTCTAGGAACACACATGCACTCGTATTTCCTATTTTTTATATCCCTATTCATACCTCTCTCTCTCTCTCTCTCTCTCTCTCTCTCTCTCTCTCTCTCCTACATATAACCCTCTCTCCTCCTCACTTTGTGTCCCCCTCCCTCTCTCTACCCCATTTCCTTACATCTCTCTAGATCCCATCTCTCTCTCTCTCTCACACACACACACTCTCACACACTAGAAATTTGTGTACATCACAAGGCAAGGTATGGAAAGGAAAGCCATGACCTTGACCTAGACATGGAAAGAGGTAGACCTATATCTAGATATGGAGATACCTAGACATGGAATGGCCTAGACCTATACCTAGACATGGCAACACCTGGACATGGAAAGGCATGGAAATATCTAGACCTAGACCTAGACCATGACCTAGACCTAGAAATGGAAAGGGATGGAAATACCTAAAACTAGAACTGGACATGGAAAGAACTAGACATGGCAAGGCATGGAAAGACCAAGTGTGATACCCCACGACTTCAAACTTTGACAATTATTATTATTTTTATTTTTAGAATTTTATTTAGTTTTCCAAAAGACACTTTGTTCGATTTACCAAATATGAAATGTAAAACTTTGTCATTTTATGAAAATAAAGTACATATAGAAAAAGGGGCACACGTTGAAGCAGTTGTTAAAGAGGGAGTTAAGAATCCAAAGAGATTGGCCAAGTGGTAGAAGCCTAAGACAAGTTGTGGAGTAACTCAACTACAAAAGACATATTCCATATTTATAGGAGAATTTGTGAACATATGTAAAACTAAATCTGATAGGTGGTCAGTGAAAAACATGCTCAAGATAGGTGTCACAAGTCCTAGGAAAAACAAAAATAAGTCATGACAATGGAATGGGGTGTCATTCTATGATGCGAACTGATAGTTCTGAAAGGTTATGCACTGATTGTTGACTTGACATAGAGAAATTATACTTTTACACACAACAAGTTGGTACTCATAATTCAGCAAGAGGCCATGTACACAACCCCTTGGATTCTAAATTCATCTCGGGGGTGACATAGGTTGAAAGAGACTCTAGTGTATGATTGGGATGAACAGAGTATTCAACCTGTGGTTTCCCCAAATTCCAGGTTTTACTTCTTTATTATGAATATGACAATTTGAATATTAATGTGTATTACTCTTTGTTACTATGTTCAGGATTATTGGTTATGAAATATTTAAAAGTGTAAATAACTCAAAATAGTATTATATCTATGATATATCATGAGAAAATAAATGCATATGATAGATTCATACATAAAGTTAGTTGGAAGAAAAATGATAAATATTTTTTAGATAATAGAGGTGTACTACCCGTGATAATCAATTAGAAATCAAGAGTAAGTATAGCTATTAAATTAGAAATGTATCCAATTAAGGAATTTGTTCTAAGGAACATAGTTCAAACAAAATTACAGAATCGTAAAAACGTAGACAACAGTCTTCAAGCCATGAGAGTTCAAAAGAATATATATATATATATATATATATATATATTCGGCCGACTAGCTCAACATATTGTACAAATAGTGTGGTCACATATTGTGATATCATGCTTTGAACATAATTAGTGATGGAACCTGAGGGTATTCTTGGAATCCATGGTACCAACCTCTGCATCACCTACATAGTGGTAATTAAATAGGTTAGGAATTTGTACAAGTCCAAGTAATACAAATAAAATTCAAATACATACACATACAAAAACAAACTTACTATCGAAGTTCGAGGCACTTCTTGTATCTCCTTCTGTCGCCAATGAAAAACATGTGAATGCTAAGGGATGATTGGAAAACTTATGGGTACCCCTCACAATAATGAAATAGAGTCCATCATTATTTAAAATACACAAGTAAATTTTTTATCAAAAAAAGTCGAATCTCAGAGATTATTTTTTCTAGATTCGGTCAATAATCCTCGCAGTCCAAGTAAAAACTATTCGGACCATAGGATAACCAGAACTAAGGAACACCAGGACCTGAAATGCTATTTACATTAATGGTATTAAAAATATATAAATACAACATGGTAAAAATAATTATGCCAAGGAAAACCATATAGAAATGTATTAACCAAAAACTGACAGAATAATGCATGAGCAAAGACTATAAATTAATATCTTAAATTTGTCTAGAAAAAATTTACAAGGATAATAACTTGAAATCCAAAGCTCCTAGTTACATAGGAGTTTGGGAAGAAAATAAATGAAATCCCATAAACATATTACCATTAGAGAAGCCACCCTTTAAATCGTTTAAAACCAACCATCTGTAGGCCAACAAAGGTATGAAGATCTCGACTCATTCTAATAATCCTTGTTGTGAACGAATGAATTATGGGCAGTCAAATCTTACTACTATAACTTGTAAAATCTCATGGAATGAGAACGATTAGTCAAAACTTGGGAGAGGTCAGAATGGTTCAAGGATCTGACAAGAAAACCTAACACGTGTGAGCATAATAACAAAACATGTATGCTTCCCTAGGACAACTGACGTTTAAATTTCCTCTTGCCAGTAAACCATAAAGGTGGAACATGCAGAAATGATGATGTAAGAGCATCACCTTCAATTTCAAAATGCAATCATGGAGAAAAAGGAATCACATCTCAACATGAAAGAGTCTCAAATCAGAAATTAACTCAGAATTAAATCGAGTTGTTGAGATATTTTTGAAAGCACCATTTTTAAATATGTTGTGTTTGTAAAGTCATGAAGGAATGTAAGGGGTTGCATATATAGAGTGTTGACTCTTATTTGGCAATAAATCAAGGTTGTTGTAATAGGATAGAGTAGGTAACAGCTAAGAGTTTGATAGGATAGGTTACAGACAGGACGAAGAGAGTCATGGAGCCAGTCCTTAGATACTTTGTTGTTGCATTGTAAAAGTATTAGGAGATCATGAGATAGATATCCGAGAGATCAGTAGAACAGAGTAAAGTAGAAGAAATATATGTAATTTGTTTCATGAATGAACAGAACAGACAGAATTGTCCCAAATCTTGGACTGTGTTCATTTTGATGTATGATTGAATGAATGTGATATTCTGTGTGTGTGATTTAGTTCATTTCCGTTCATGTGTGATCGTTTGAGAAGATGATAATATGACGTTGTGATGAAACTAGATAAGTTTCAATTGTTTCTCTTCTGAAACTCCTATGAAAGGTTTTCATGTCGAACGCAAGGAGTGCATCGATTGAGTCTCAAATTGACTCAGAGGAGTTCAGAGAGAACCAAGGAAATGTAGACTAGGTGCAAGGAGTGCACAATGTCAAGAAGCGGCCAAGCGTCAATGAACCAGAATAGAGGAATGCCAGGTGGGAGAGAAGAATTTCTTTTTAAGAAATCCTTCGATCTGAGTTATAGAAATCCCAAGAACGCAAGGAGTGCATGGGAAATCAGAATCCTTTAAGGATCAAGCTCATAAGGGATAACACTTTTCAGAATTGTTGACGAGATCCAAGAGTCAGACTCGTAGGAGGAGAAAAGGTTCAAAACCTTTGAAGACTGATAAATTTTCTAAGTTGGAAAAAATTAGAAGCTTAGGAGGAGGAGCAACAGTGGTCATTGGATCACTGTGTAAAATATAAACAAAAGTTTGATTAGATTAAAGTGCACGAGCCTTAGTGCTTCGCACATTCGGGAGTAAGAGCTCATCAAGGTTTGAGACTTGAGATTTATGAATCCCGAAGACCCAGAAAGACGAAGTGAAATCCTAGTCATTCAATCATATGAAGAAGGCTTGAGCCATCGGATTGTCCGAAGTGAACCTCAAGCGTCATATTGACCAAGTGAATCTGAGCCATCAGATATCGTGAGCTCAGGAGGAGGCAATCCTGAAGCTTGAGATTCCTGAAGTGCGAAGAGGCAGAGAACCGGAGTTAATCTGGACCATTAGATCCAGGACGATATGTGTCGGCGGGTCATGAGATCCAGAGGAAGGAAAAAGGTAAAATGTTGAAAAATTTGAACCTCTAACATCCGAAGAGTCGAGAGTTGTCGATGTGCAAAGGGACACTTATCAATAGATCATGAGATCCGGGTAAAGTGGAGTGGGGTTTCAATTGAGATCTGAGATTGTCGAAACCTGAATATCCGAAGTGAATCTAGAATGACAGATCTAAGGGAGACGTGGCATGAATCCTTGAACTCCGGGTAAAATCTTGAAGTAATTTAGAGCCGCGAGATCTAAGAGAGACGTGGCATAAATCCATGTACTCTGAGTAAAGACCCAACGTAATCCTTGATCTCCAGATTAAGTGGACACGCGTCACTGGATTATAGCCTTCGGATAAAAGGCATTGCAAAGAAGAGTTAAGTTTGATATTTGAGATATCACAAGTCTAAAAACCCAAAGGAGATCTCGACCATCGATCGAGAAGAGGGTCATAGGACTGTTGATTTGAGTTGGAAGGTCAAACACCTGAAGCGGAAGTAGGACCGTTGATTTATCAGGAAACGTGTCTACAGATCGTCAGCTCTTAGAGGTTGAAATATGGAAGAAAGCAAGTTGTGAGATTTCAAAACCCTGAATTCTGGAATCACGAAGAGATCTCGACCGTTGATCGAGAAGGGGCATATATGTTCCATAGACTTGAAAAGAACAGATCTGAATCGTTAGTTCATACAATATCTTTAGAATCGCGAGATCGATGATCCCATAGCATTTCAGGGGTAGGATTTTTGTGGACTTTAAAATGTTGAGGGCGGGTCGTAATCACGTGGTCACGTGAAGTCACCACTCAAGGTCATATCAAGAGGGGGCTTATCAGAAAAATGAGCTAACACCCAGTAATCTGAGATTTCACAAGAGAGTGAAAGGGAAGGTTGTGGGTGCTATCAAACCTACACCAAGGAGCCTAAAGGGCCAGTGTTTATCACAAAACAAGACCATCAAGGTTTCTAGAGAGTCATTCAACTCAAGAATCGTAGATCCTTGACTGGGAGGTCGTGTAGCCCTACGGGGAAGTACAGGGGCTACATCAAGTGGTATCAGAGATGATATTGAGATTATTTGCAGACAACAAGGAAAGGAGAAAGGAGGTAATTTGGTATCGATTGTGGTATCAAGAATTTGATTTATGTTTGTAGGTGATGCAGTGAAATCATGCCACCTAGAAGGTGTAGAGAAAACGTAGAAATGCAAGAAGAAATGAGGCGAATCCGAATGGGACTAGACGCCATGGAAACGACGCAGAGAAGAGCATCAAATGCTAGAGATATCAGTGAAGCTGAGAGTGAAGAGATAGAATTCGAAGAAAATATAGCAGAGGATGATGCACAAGATTGCTTAATAAAAGTTGTTTCAAAGATAGGAGCCAGAGAGAAGATAGAGGTACCAATGTATGAAGGCAATTTAGAAGTTGAAGAATTGTTAGATTGGGTATGTGCTATGGAAAATTAATTTGATTATGAAGATATCGAAGAAGAAAATATGGTGAAGCATGTAGTGACAAGACTGAAGGGTCATGCAACACTATGGTGGGATGAACTGTAAGCCGAACACAGGAGCAATGGTAAGCAGAAAATTAAAAGCTAGGATACGATGGTAGCCAAGATGAAGGCCAAATTTATCCTGAAGGACTATTAAATCAATCTATGCAGAAGATTTCATAACCTGAGACAAAAGATCTTATCAGTGGAGTACACTGAGGAATTTTACAGACTGAACATCATGGCTAGACAGAAAGAAAATGAGGATGAAAAAACAACCAGATATATCAATGGGATGAGATATGAAATACAAGAGGAGATCATCATGATGTACGTTAGTAAAGTCGAGGATTCTTATCAAGCAACCTTCAAAGCTGAAGAGAAATTGGCTAGGAAAGAAATCCAACAAAGAAGAGGAGGAAATTTAAGTAGAGGTAAGGGAACGAGCAGAGAGAAGTTCCAAAAGACAAAGCATGAAGTTGACGAACAAAATAGTCACCATGATAAAGGTTGAAGCTCTAAGGAAGGACAACATGGAGGAAAAATCCCTTTTTCTAAAGGAAGAGGAAGAGGAAGAGCCATAGGAGGTGAAATTAGATGATATACCTGTGGAAAATCATGGCACAAGTCTTGGGAATACCCCGAGAGAAAGAAATAAGGAGGAGGTGAAGCACATGTTGTTGAAGCACAAAAGCATGTGGAAGAAGAAGAAATAGAAGGAGGAAAGAGCCTCATGATGAGGAAGATTCTTCTTAAACTAGAGAAAGAGATGGAGGAACTATTTCCGCAAACAAGTCTATTCAGAACTTCTTGCAAGACAAAGGACAGAGTTTGCAACGTGATCATAGACAATGGGAGCAATGAAAGTCTAGTATCCATAGAGATGGTGGAGAAACTAGAGTTAAAGAAAACTGCACATCCACACCCATACAAGGCATCATGGTTACAGAAAGGACATCAAGTAATGGTAAGTCAACAATGCCAAGTTGAATTTAAAATATGAGGTTATAGGGATGAAATATTGTGTGATGTAATTCCTATGGATGCTTGTCATATTTTATTAGGGAGACCATGGCAGTTTGATAGAAAAGTTATTCATGATGGAAGAAAAAATACTTATACCTTAGAAAATAATGGTAGGACACATATGTTGTTACCAATAGAAGACAAAGAGAAAAAGAGGGAAGCTAGTTCAAGCATACTTCTCATGAGTGGGAAGGAACTCTTGAATGAAGTGAAGAAGGAAAAAGAAAACAGTTTGTTGTAGTGAGGAAGCTTAGAGTTATCCTTACAAATACTTCTATGGAATATTTTCCTAAAGATATCCAGGAATTGTTAGAAAACTTTGATGACATAGTAATGGATGGGTTACCTCACTCATTGCCACCCATTAGGAGTATAAGCCATCAGATTGACCTTATTCTACGATCTAGTTTACCAAACAAAGCCGCTTATAGGTTGACACCTAGAGAGAATGAGGAAGTCAAAAATCAAGTCTAGGAGTTGTTGGATAAAGGTTTAGTCAGGGAAATCCTAATCCCATGCGCAGTACCAACAATGTTAAGTTCAAAGAATGATGGAGGATGGAGAATGTGTACAGATTCCCGAGCCATCAACAAGATAACCATTAGGTACATATTTCCTTTACCGAGGATGGATTTTTTGATGGATTGTTTGAGTGGAACAAGCTATTTTTCCAAGATAGACTTGAAGAGTGGATATCATCAAATAAGAATGAGACAGGGAGATGAATGGAAAACAACATTCAAGACAAATGAAGGATTGTTTGAATGGTTGGTCATGCCATTTGGGTTGACAAATGCCCCAAGAACATTTATGATATTGATGAATGAAGTATTGAAAGACTTCATAGGAAAATTTGTCATAGTATATCTGGATGACATACTAATATTCAGTAAGACAAAGGGAGAATAATTAAGACATATTACATCAGTAATGGAAAAGTTGCAGCAAGAGAAATTGCTGATAAATCTAAACAAAAGATCTTTTATTTATAAGGAACTCATATATTTGGGTTTTCTGATTTCTTCAAATGAATTGAAGATGGATCTAGAAAAGGTGAGAGTAATCAAAGAATGGTCATCACCAAGCAACATATTTGAGGTAAGAAGTTTTCATGGGTTAGCAAGTTTTTATAGAAAGTTTATCAAAAATTTCAGGGGTATATGTGCACCCATGCTAGACACTGTGAAGAAGAAACACAAGTCCTTCATTTGGACAGAGGAAGCTAAAAAAAGTTTCAAGGAGCTAAAAGAGAAAATCACAGAACAACCAATTATGGTCTTACCATATTTTGGAAAAACATTTCAAGTGAGATGTGATGCAAGCGGATTAGCTATTGGAGTAGTCTTGAGTTAGGATAATAGGCCAGTTACTTATTTCAGTGTGAAGTTGAATGACACCAAGAAGAATTATTCCACATATGAAAAACAATTTTATGCAGTGATTGAAGCTTTGAAGAAGTGGAGGCACTATCTAATTCCTAAAGAATTTGTCTTGTACAATTATAATCAAGATTTACAGTTTATTACTAGGTAAGAAAAGTTGAATCATAGACATGCTAAAATGGTAGAATTTATGCAGAATTTTACTTTTGTTATCAAACATATTTTTGGAACTTATAAAAAAGTTGCAGGTGCTTTGAGCAAGAGGAGTTTGATTGTACAGGAATTCCAAGTGGAGACCTTAGGGTTTGAACACCTCAAGGAGATGTATAAAAAATATGCAAATTTTAAGAAAGCTTATGAAGAATGCAAGAATCCTTTGTTGGGAGACAGAATCCCATGGACTGAATATTTGATCCAGGATGGATTATTGTTCAAAGGAAGCCAACTGTGCATACCGAAATGCTCAATGAGAGATAATTTGCTAAAAGAGAAACATAGTGGAGGTTTAGATGGAAATTTTAGTCATGATAAGACATTTGTACAGCTGAGTAATTTGTATTATTGGTTGAGCATGAGAGAAGAGGTGAAAATTTTTGTGAACAAATGCAAAATTTTCCAGTATGCAAAAGGAAGACAACAGAACACTGGTTTGTATCATCCATTACCAATTCCAGAGAGGTCGTGGGATGCAATCCGTATGGATTTTGTTTTATTATTGCCTAGAACTCAAAAAGGGAGTGATTCCATATTTGTTATGGTGGACAGATTTTCAAAAATGGAACATTTCATACCATGCCAGAAAATAAATGATGCTACACACATAGCGAATTTTTTTTTCAGAGAAGTAGTGAGACTACATGGATTGCCTCGGAGCATAGTCTTAGACAAGGACACCAAATTTGCGGGACACTTTTGGAGGACTCTGTGGAAGAGGCTGGGGAAAAAATTGTCCTTTAGTTCATCATATCACCCTTAGACAAATGGACAGAATGAAGTAGTAAACATGAGTATAGGAAACTTGTTGAGAATTTTAGTCACTGAGCAAGGTCGACAACGGGATTAGATTATGGCACAAGTAGAATTTTCATTCAACAATTCAATGAACAGGAGCAAAGGGAAAATTCCATTTGAAATTGTGTATGGTATACAACCAAGAGGGATTACAGATTTGAGAGATCTGAATCAAGATCAATTCAGAAGTGCTGGAGAGAAGGATTTTGCAACAGAAATGCAGAAACTCCATGACAGAGTCAGAGAGAAGTTATAGGACAACATCCAGAAATAGAAGAGCAAAGTTGATCAGAAGAGGAGAGAAGGTCAATTCAAGGTTGTATATGAAGTTTTAGCTCATTTGATAAAAGAGAGGTTTCCGAGGGGAACGTATAACAAGCTCAATATGAAGAATATAGGACCATGTAGGATTCTCAGAAAATTTGCAGCCAATGCTTATGAAATTGAGTTTCCATAAAATATTGGGATATCACTGATATTCAATGTTGCGGACCTGTGTCCTTACAGGAGAGATGAGGCAAGAGAATCACATGATCAGAAAGAAGTTCAGTGGGAAGAGAAATTTCGCACGGATAAAAAACCTCAGATGGAGAAAATCATTGAACAGAGAGATGGAAAGAAGACCAGGAGAAAGACATATCCTAAATATTTAGTGAAGTGGAAAGATCATCCAATGGAAGATGCAAGTTGGGTCACATAACGTGGTATTTTGAAGAATGGAAAGACAATGTAGGAGCTCATGGACAGAAGTCCATGAAAATTTTAACTTGAGGAGTATGATGCAGGAGCATCACTTTGAAAGTCAAAATGCAAGCGTGGAGGCAAAGGAGCGACATCTCAACATGACAGAGTTTCAAATCAGAAATTAACTCAGAATTAAATCGAGTTGTTGAGATATTTTTGAAAGCAACATTTTTAAATATGATGTGTTTGTAAAGTCGTGAAGGACTATAAGGGGTTGCATATATAGAGTGTTGACTCTTATCTAGCAATAACTATTAGTTATTGTAATAGGACAGAGTAGCTAACCACTAAGAGTTTTATAGGATAGGCTACAGATAGGACGAAAAGGGATCGTAGAGTCAGTCCTTAGATACATTGTTGTTGCATTGCAAAAGTATTAGGAGATCATGAGATAGAGATTAGAGAGATCCGTAGAACAAAGTAGAGTAGAAGAAATATGTGTAATTTGTTTCATGATTGAATAGAATAGACAGAATTGTCCCAAATCTTGGACTGTGTTCATTTTGATCTATGATTGAATAAATGTGATATTTTGTGTGTGTGGTTTAGTTCATTTTCCATTCATTTATGATCGTTCGAGAAGTTGATAGTATGAAGTTGTGGCGAAACTAGATAATTTTCAATTGTTTCTCTTCTGAAACTCGTATGCAAGGTGTGAATCTCGAACGCAAATAGTGCGTTGATTGAGTCTCATATTGACTAAGAGGATTTCAGAGAGAAACAAGGAAACTTAGACCAGGTGCAAGGAGTGCACATCGTCAAGAAGTGACCAAGAGTCGTTGAACCAGAACAAAGGAATGCCAGGTGGGAGAGAAGAATTTATTTTCAAGAAATCCTTCAATCTGAGTTATCAAAATCCTAAGAATGTAAGGATTGCGTGGGAAATCATAATCCTTTAAGGATCAATCTCATAAGGGATAACACTTTTTAGAAGTGTTGATGAGATCCAAGAGTCAGAATCGTAGGAGGAGCAAAGGTTCGAAACATTTGAAGACTGGTAATTATTTTAAGTCGAAAGAAATCAGAAGCTCAGGAGGAGGAGCGACAATGGCTATTGGATCACTATCTAAAAGATCAACAACCATTTAATCATAGTAAAGTGAACGATCCTTAGTTCTTCACACATTCGAGATTAAGATCTCTTCAAGGTTTGAGACTCGATATTTACGAAGCCTGAAGAGTTGGAAAGTTGAAGTGAAATCTCAGTCATTCGATCATCCAAAAAGGGCATGAGTCATCGGATTGTCTGAAGTGAACCTCAGGCGTTGGATCAACCAAGTGAATCAGAGGCATCAGATATCATGAGATCAGGAGGAGGAAAGCTTGAAACTTGATATTCCCAAAGCGCGAAGAG
This sequence comes from Picea engelmannii, assembly GCA_009831015.1. NCBI lineage: Eukaryota > Viridiplantae > Streptophyta > Pinopsida > Pinales > Pinaceae > Picea > Picea engelmannii. Next base: position 40,727 of record ML838684.1, read on the forward strand.
TCAGAGCAAATCTGGACTGTTAGATCAAGGAGGATAAATTTCGGAGGCTCATGAGATCCAGAGGAACGAAAAAGGTGAAACGTTAAAATATCTGAAGCTCGAACATCCGAAGAGTCGAGAGTCGTCGATATGCAAAGGGATACTTGTCAACAGATCATGAGCTCCGGGTAAAGTGTAGTGGGGTTTCAATTGAAATCTGAGATTGTTGAAACCTGAATATCCGAAGTGAATCTGGACCGACAGATCTAAGGGAGACGTGGTGTGAATCCATGAGCTTCGGGTTAAATCCTGAAGTGATGATCTTTAATTTGATTTAAAATTTTATAATATAAAATAAATTAATATTTTAACCTCTATACTAAAGAGGTTATATTTCAATGAAACATTTCTCATAAAATATCAACTTAAATCTATTTTGGTATTAAACATTTCTCATAAAATATCAACTTAAATCTATTTTGGAATTAAACATCTTTCATATTGAATATTGAATATCACACCATTTAAATGTCTTAATTATCTTTTATAAACATTTTATTTCATTTACTTTATACATAGAAAACATGTCTAGACACAATGAAGTTTTTTTTGGGAATCTATCTTTTTGGGGGAGTTATGGTGGCAATGTCAAAAATACAAATATTTTTCATATTATTTATGACTACAAATTTCATTGACAATAGAGTAGTTAATTTATAAACAAAATTAAAAAGAAAAATAAAGTGTATATGATAAGAAATTTTAATCTCCTTTCTTAACATAAATAATTCTTATATTGATGAAAAACAATTTTGTAAAGTTTGATTAAAAAAATCCATTATTTAGATTCATCGAAATATATATTAACTCTAAGGAAGATGCATCGTGAAAGAAATATTTTGATAACCAATTTCATTTTTTATGGTCCAAATATTTTCGATCTCAAAAGAAGATGTATTCAAATAGTTAAAATAAGTTGTTTTTGGATAAATAAAATCAAGTTTCATATTCGTGTATGAGACAATAGTTCAAAATCAAATGGACAAACGAATGTTTATCCTTCAAAGCCCACCCATATCCTCTGTGGAACCAATTGAAAAAATCCCTAAATAAATGTATTTAATCCATGACATCCAAAACAACAAATGAGGTTAATTTAATAATCAAATTTCAACTTTTAAAGTAACTAGATACTTTAAATGGAGTGAAGAGTGTTGGACTTTAGCCCTACAAACTTAATTCATGAACTAGATGAAAAGGGAATATAAACAATCACACACAACAAAAAAAAAAAATAGAAATGGGGGTGCAATGATATCCTTTATTGCTTAGCCAATGGAGAAATGGTTACAAGTGTCAAGAATCTCCTCATGGGCTTATTCATTTAAACAAGAGATTCTTAAGCATTTCCAAGCATATAGAAATCCAAATGCTTGAGAAACCTCCACCCAAATAAATGTAACGGCAAAGGTATTTGTTTTTACAACCCAACACTCTCCACCTTGACAACAATTTCTTAATACCTTGCCAAAGAAATTAAACATCACCTTACTACAAGCCAATAAAAGCCAAATGCTACTGCATCTTCTCTAACAATACTAGTTTCATAAACATCTCTACACAATTTTCTATGGGCCACTCCACTTCTAATGAATCAAAATAACCACAAACTAAATTTTTGCAGCCACTATAGGTGATATTCGTGCTTCTTAGATATTGAAGAATCCATTTCCATGGTCTTTACCTAGTTTTTTCATGTGTCCAATGACAACACAAAATGCATGTGAAATATATGACCATTTAATCGCATACATCTAACTTCCTACTAGAATATGATACATGAGACATATAACCCTTTTCGTCTTCATTACTTAGGTCATAAACCTAAAGAAAGATTATAATGGAAAGTCAAAGGGATATTTATTAGTTTCACATTATTCATACCAAATTTCATGAGTATCTTCTTTACATACTTCTATTGTGATAACCAAGGCTTACCATATTTCCTATCTCTATGTATTTTCGTGCCCAAGATTTATTTAGTTGCTCCTAGATGCTTCATATCAAATGTCCTAGCGAACTGAGCCAACTTGTTGATCTCAACCATGCTTGTGTTTTCTACAAGCATAGCATATATCACAAAGATAATGAATATACCATAAACACAATGGTTATACTCATTTCTTGTAAAAATTTACTTTTGCTGAAGGAATCAAACATATTGTACCATTTCTTGCTCAAGCTTGAGGCCATACGATGACCTCCTGAGTTTACAAACAAATATCTCTTTCTGATCATGAAAAAATCTTGATTGTTCCATGTACACATCTCTACTAACAATGATTTGCGGGTAGTAGGATCCCATAATCTGTGTCCCTTAAATCCATCACCATAACCAATAAACATTTAGTCCCTTGACCGAATCTGGCCAAGACAACCAAGTGATCCTTCACCTCTCACCTCTAGGATGATGTCAAAGATTCATTACATGCAATACATGGGCTCAAAAAACCACTAGCTACCATAAACATGTGCCCAAAATACACAACTCTTGACCTAGCTTCCCCCAATAATTGTAATGTCCCGGGCCATCAACCCCACTATCAGGAAACACCACTACACGGAACATACACTTATAAAGAATTTTCATTAAATCAAATTAGCACATTTAACATGGATTTACTACTATCATACAGACTTAAATAGAATTAACAACAATTCAAACTTGCAACGGAATACATGATAACATTTCAAGACACAGACATGCATCATATACAACTCAAGTAAAGAATTAATACTTATCTTTTAAACTGTCATAACACCACCAACTATGTGCAGACCTTCCACGAACCTCCCAGCCTTAGACCGCATTGCTCATCACTCTCAGCAGTAGGTCAGCCCCGAGCTGAGACTAAGTTCCAGTAGGGAAAGGAATCCTAGGCTAGATAAGGTCAACATGAAGACACATAGTTTATGAGGATGGATTCTCTCCTAGGAGCCACTCATTCCCACTACTCATAGACTCTCATTCCCCATATGTCTATCCCACCCCAAGAGTATACACCTTCACTATCACCCAGATAGTCCTCTGGCTGCTAAACCTCCCTTTCCTTGGGTTTCAGCAACAAGACGGACCAAAATTCTTCGATCTCTGTGGTAGCTGCAGGACCCCTTCCATGTAATGACCCTAATTGAATAAATGATTAAAGATTACAAAGAAAAATCAGTTAAAGAAAATAAGCATGATTAATTGTGTGATAATCAAACTGTAGAATGCATTTAATGAACTGTGACAGAAATTAAGGAAAAAGAAATAAAA
>ML838685.1:0-44024 GCA_009831015.1 Picea engelmannii
GGGGGGGGGGTCCGGAATGAGGCGGGTTTTTCCGGCGGGCCCTATCCCAACGTGTCATTCATCCATTGCATCAGGCCTCCTTCACTCCATGCTACATCCTTCCTTCACGCTGCACCTGTTAGTTCCTCACCCTTCATTCATTCACTCATTCACCAATCTTACCCCTCCATGAATAAACAGACTTAGGATAAAAACATTAGGTTAATAGCCATGATTAAACCTGTTAATAATAAAAAATTAATTATTAATTAATTAACAATCGAGTTAGCATGTTAGTAATTAATCAATTGTTAATTAATTAAGTTAGCATTAGTTTTTATATTAAAATAAAACATAAAAATTAAATAAAAAGAAAAAACAATAAACAAAATAAAACATATAAAATAAAACTAAAAAACAAACAAAAAAAAATTAAATATAATACAAATTATAATAAACACATATAATAAAACAAATTATAAAAACACAAAACATATAAAACAAAAAACAAAATATAATAATTAAACATAAAACAAAACGTGAATAAAACATGTAATAACATAATATTAAAAAACTAAAAATTAAAAACATAAAAACTTAACACTATCCTAAGTCTACCCATCCCCAACTCCTGCTCACATCAAAGCTCACACGAAAATCATAAACCAAATCGACGACCATTAAAAATTCCGGACCCCCCTCACTATCCGGAGTTTAACGAGAGGGGGGGGTCCGGAATAGTTGTTTTCCAAATACCACCCCCCATACACGTGTCAGCGCCTTATTCCAGCGGACCCCCCTCCCCTAAAACCGCTTACCACCTCAGGGGGGGTCCGGAATACCGTCTTCCCAAAAACAAAACCGTTTTTCTCATTTTCACCATTTTTGGCCTGTTCAGCACGTCTTTTTCCGGAGGATATTCTGGGCAAATGAAAATGAATTTTTAAAAACCAAGAGAAATTTTTCTCCATAACGGGATGAAGAACAAAAACCTCTCTCAGTTTTTGCATCGGTGCCACGAGAAGGGAGAATAGAAGCCATCTTCGAGGCCCTTTTTTCCATATTTTCACTTTTTCGTTACAATCCTAATTTTGCGGGAGCTATTACGGCTAGCTGGAGGCGAATTTGGAAAAACTGAAGGATTTTTTTGTCCATAACATGCCCATATCCAATAACCTCCTTCATTTTTTTCCCAGGTGTCATCGTTGAAGAGAAACAAACGCCTGTTCGGACCCCTTTTTCGCAGAAATTAGGCCCATCATTCATGGGAGGCAGTTCCAGAATTTGGGGGATTCGTGGCTATTTTTGGCCGAGGCGATTAAACCAACTTCCGAAACTGATGGGGAGGTCTATCCTATTTATTCATAGTATTTTAATGTAAAATGGTTCGACCTGTCTGAAGTTTCTCCCTTTTGGCTGGACTGTGGGCCTTGCTACTCCATGAGGTTTTTGTCTGTAATTTTTGAATGACTAAACAGTAATAGAGAAGATGTTTTACAGGATTCTTGTGTAGCAGCGTTGGTGGCATTCCTCTTCTGTGTTAAGTGTTTTCTTCCAGTTATCATGCCATTTGTTTTCAATTTCCTATTATCGAATGATAGTAATAGAGCAGAATTTATTAGTGAATACTCTGCATCTGATCCTTTGGTAATCTTTATGTTTTCTTCTAAAGCTCAGTTTATGAATTCTTAACTTCTCATTTGCTCAGTTTTCCTCCCCCATTTCTTCCTCAATCGACACCATTCAAGCTTAAGACAATCCAACACCTCTTACTATCTTGCCCTGTGGAGACATTTACCTCTAGATCTGATGTGATCATTATCTTGTAAACAGACCCCATAGCCCAATGGTGATATGAGAAACTCGTCAACCACATCCTCATCTAAATATTTCAAAAACCCCAACCCCATACTTTCATAACTAGCCTAATACCTATTAATTCAAAGTTATATCAGATAGAGAGATCCCTCTTTGAGTCTTGGAGGGCTAGATCCAAGACTCGAAGTGGTTTTGATGTTGCCTCTGTCACTGCCATCACAACCTTGGGAAAATTACAGAGTGCTAACACCAAGGATTCACCATTGCATTAATAAGAGTTGCCTCATGTGATTATTAAATGCATATGAAACCCATTAATGTTAGTTACTTAGCGGATAATCATGAAGTCATGATCCCCATTTTTAATCAACTTTCTAGGGATAAGGTCAGTTTCATGTTTGGCCCAATAATCAACCTTCTCATTTAAGTATCTCTTGATGTGGTAGTATGAGACTTTGAAAAAAGAGTTGGCTTCCTTCTTGATTTGAGAGATAACATTTTTTAGTTTATGTCCCTTAGGGGTGGATTTGTTGACCATTATCTTAATGATTATCATTGAATCCCCAAATACTAAGAGAGATATAATATTTTCCTCATTATCTAATGATAGTCCACACATGAGGGTGTATTCTTTTTACAAATTATTTGGTAGATGATCAAGGCTCCAAGCATAGGAAATGATTGAAGTTCCCATGGGATCATGGAGACTCACCCCCCACTCCTGCCGCTTAGCTTTGGTTGCTATTACCACTAGCTTGGCCCATACATGGTTGAAAATCACATTAGTCCTGACCAACCAAATATTCCAACAAATGTAATTTGGAATTTCATTCCATACCCTTCACATGATATTTACATTTTTAAAGGATCCTTGATAGCTTCTACTTCAAAGCATGAACATCTCAGTCCAAGAAGTAGACCATCTTACATGGTGACTTATCCTAGCAAAGACACAAATCCAATCTTTTTTTGATAGATTGCACTCAATGAATAAACGTTGGATTGTTTCTTTTGTTGAAACACATAATTCACATAGAGATGGGTCCTATATCCCTCTTTTTCTCAAATTGTCTATAATTAGAATCTCCCCATGGGTCATAATCTAGAAAAATATATTAATTTTAGGAAGCCTGCAATATTCCAAATTTGTTTTCAGAAGAGAGAACACTAAAGCATTGGAAAATTAGAAACAAATGATAAATATCCATCCTTGACCAGATATGAATATTATCCCCAACCCCTACCAACTTTGACACATGAATTCCAAGGGTTGCAATTGCTAAGAGATTGAGAAAGGGTAGGAATCAGAGGTTGCAGGGGCTCCGAAGGGTCTCCAAAATTCCATCTCATCCACTTACCAAATCCTCCTTCCCAAACCGATATATCATGCAACATTTTCATATTTTCACTATCCATCTAGACTCTAAGAGGGGTCGAATCAATATTAGTGGATAAGGATTCTTTCCCAAGAATGTAGTCTTCCCAAATAGAAATCTCTTCCATGTTCCTTGGTATCCATGTAAGCTTTTATCTTACTAGGGGAGCCATCGATTTAAGGGTTTCCAAATTTGTGAGCCTTTTTTAGGCTCCATTAGGTTCTCTAAGCACCCATTTATTACACCCCTGAAGTATTTCTTCCACCATTATATTATGCCTATAATAATTTTCCACAATAGCTTATCCCCCATTTCCAAATCCATTAAGGATGGATATTTTATTCCCAAACCATCTCTGTCCTAGGGAACTCTAATTGTCTTCCAATGTATAAGGTCATACTTCTTTGTATTCGACTTTCCCCATTTCCAAATAAATTTTTTGATGTTTAGATTAATTTGATTCATGATACCAACTGGAGCCATCATAGATCAAAATTGGTATATAGGGAGTACTCATATTACTAATTTTTTTAGGACCACCCCACCCTACCTGCTAGGTTCATCCATTGGGATCCACATTCTCCAAACTTGGTTTGGATATTGTCAATTATTCTTAGCAAATATTGTGAGGAAGGATTGTTGAGAGTAATAGGAATCCCAATATACCTTAAAGAAGGCCAAATTTTAGATAACATAAATTGCAATATTTTGGAGATGGAATGCATTACCTCTAAATATTTGTGTTCCATCTAAGAATTTGACATTTCTGAAGGTTGATTTCCCATCCAAAAGCGAGAAGAAAAGTCTCTAGAACCTAATTGAATATGGATGGGATGATGATGGATACACCTCCAAGAAGTAGGATGTCATCTACAAACTGTGAGTGGTTCAAGGTCTTAGCTCCTCGAACAATATTGATACTAGGAAGATTCACATTAATGCATTATGCTTCCATTTTTATTCTTAAGGAGTCAACCATTATGATGTAGAGTAGAGAGGACACGGGGTAGCCTTGTCTTAGACCCATACTCACTTGAAACAAAGAGGTGGATATTCCATTAACCTTTGGCAAGGGGTCTTGATGTAATAATATATCCACTAAAGAAAAGAGGATTTAAAACCAAACCTTGGCATTACCTCAAAAAAGGAGTTCCTCACTCTATATAAGGAATTTTCCATGTCCAACTTGATAATCATTCCTTTATTTTTGTTTTCCTTTCTTGAGTGGATGTCTTCCTACACAAGTACAATATTATAAACAATCTTCCTATCTTGCATAAACCCCCCTCAATTTTCATAAATAATATTAGGCACGATCTTCTTCATCCTCGATGCGATAATCCAAGAATGAAGAGTTATTGTTTCCTCTTAGATTGCAAGAATTGGGCATATTGAAGAATCATCTTTAGATCATATTCAATCATATTTCAAAATAATATATTCAAATAAAATTAATAATATACTCAAATAAAATCAAGACACCATCGGTCCTAGGTTCCTTTTCTAGCTTCAAGTTCCATATGGTGCTAAGAACATCTTCCTCCTCAATCGGTTTCGTCAATTCTTTATTCTTCTCATCCCAGAACACCACTGGAATATTATCAAGAATAGTTTCCAAATACTCTAGTGACACATCATCCTACTGTGTGAAAAATGAACCATAGTGCATTCTACCTGCATTCTTCAATTCTTGAAATTAGAGATTGTAGTGACATCATCCATAATGATCTCCTTCATGTTATTTATTATAGCCTAAGCTTTAGCTTGCTTGTGAAAATAAGTTGTATTTTTGTCTCCTACCTTGAGCTATAAATTTCTAGATTTAAGCCTTAGAAATCCTCTTTGAATAGGAAGGTTCTTTAAATATTTTGTGGAGGGATGTCTCTTCTTCCTGAAGTTGGGTTGTAACGTCTTCATTTTTCATTTTGGTCCGGATTTACTCTAGTTGCATTATGATCTTCTCTTTCTCAGTTGTTGGTGAGGAATAAGAATACTTTTCCCATTCTTGTAAGGTCTAATTTACAAGCTTTAATTTATACTCCATTATATAGATAGAAATACCATGTACCCATGTGCACCAGGATGAGTGGACTTTATCAATATCTTCCTAAGATTTTATCCATAGTGGATTAAAATGGAAAGGCAAGGGGTCATAGTCTAAGGAATCCTATAAGTGAAGAACTATAGGCTTGTGGTTAGATACGACCGACTAGAAGTATTCTTGACTTTAAAGATAAGCGTTGTGGAAGAACATCATTGTGCACCAAGAACCTATCTAACCTCAACCACTATATGCCTTGGACCAGTCCTCTAATTGGTCCAAGTGTATTTTCATTTGATTGGATTGATATTGATGAGATCCCACTAAATGATCAAATCCTCCATGTTCTCCCTAAATGGATCTCTGATAATATTTCCCCCTCTTTTATCATTGTTGAACAATACCACATTAAAGTCTCCTTTTATAACATTGTTGATGAAAAACTCTATATCTTTCAAATCTATAAGCGATCTCCAACAAATTTATTTTTCCATGTAGTTGACATGCATATATGTGTGTTAAAAATATTGAAACTCTTACCTCATTGAGTGTTAATAAATCTTGCGAGGATCCAGTTTTGAGTCTAGAACATGAAATCCAAACTCAATTCATGATTTTTCCAAAGGGTGCATGGCCCTCCTGAAGCTCATATTGAGTCTACTACAACCCCTTCACACTATCTTTGCTTTTGGTTCCCAAATTTAATAGCTTCGAGAGAATCCATTTTGGTCTCCTAGAGCAAGAGGATAGTAGGTTTCTTAGTTTTGACTAGGTATTTAAGTGATGCTTCTTTTTTCCTACTTCATAACTATTTGCAATTCCAAGAGACTAGAATAATTATTTGGAATAGATTTTGGTGCCACCACCTCTTTGAGGCATGCTACTTCGAGGGGTTCTTGGGGATTTCCAACTTCCTCCTAATTATTTGTCTATTTTTAATTGAGACCCCATCGTTATGTCCCTATTTTCTTGATCCTGATTATTTTGAGAATGACATGAAGGAAACAATATAATAGAGATATAACAAGGAGATACACAAAATTATGGCAAGGAACACAGTAATACAATGGTGGTATCTTATCTCTGAAGAGATATGTGTCATCTATGCTCATTCGAAAGAAGTTGATTACAATGAGGCTCCAAAGGAATTTTTAACATAAAGCATAAATGAGGAAACCCTAAACATCCAAAAAACTAACCCCAGGAGATGAAACACCAAAAGGTTTGTGGGCTCCGATGGCAGTAGTTGATACGTCAACTTCATGAAGGCTTAACTTTTGCATACGATATCTCTTTGGGGCATTCGATACCTTGTCAGAAAGTTCTAGTTGAGTAGTAAAACTTCCATTGGGGGCCAAGGTACGTTTTTGGCAACCCATGCCCCCCAAAACATCCAAAAAAACGTCTCTTAGGGCCTCAAAATGGCCCCAGAAGTTTGGAACCCAAAATATTGTAAACAACTGCCAAAATGGAAAATTGTTCTTTGAGCCAGTGGAATAGGTGGGTGGCCACTGATATCCACCTGGATCATTCCACCCCTATCAAGAAGCAATGGTATCCATTGCGCCAAGTTCCTCCATCAAATTGGGGAAACTTCTGTTGAATCTGACTCCTCGTGAGCTACTTATCATGATGAATAAACTTCCCTACTTTGATGACTCGATAGAGTTGGATGTTCTGATGGTGGTTTCCCTTCATATTGGTGTCCATGATACGATCAATTTTCTCCTGTTCAATGCAGTTTAGATTGAGTTATGTAGGGGCCAAGTGCTTGACCACGTTTGAAGTGTCCAAGAGAGGTGGAAAATATGGTCGAAGCAGTTCCACATTAAATATCGAGTGCAAGCCGAGGGAAGGAGGAATACTTAATTCAAAAACATTCTCACCCATAGCCTTGGTGATGGTGTAAGTATCGTATCAGAGTGGGAATAGCTTCTGACGTGGTCCTATGAGGCACTCTTTCTGCAAATGCAACCATACCTTATCTCCTACATGTTACTTGTGTGGTACCCAATGTTGATCGTGGCGTTGCTTGTACTTGGCATTGGATTTCTACAAAATATCATGAACTTGTGATTGGATGTGTTGTATTCACTCAACAAATTTGGTTGCTCGATCAACGTTAGTATGAGCACGGGAGGACTCTTCTTGTGCAGCTGCAATGGATAGAGCTATGTCAATGGGGGTCAATGGTTGGAACCCCAAGCACACCTGAAAAGGGATGTGGCAAATAGAGCTATGGAGGGATATGTTGTAGCTATGTTGAACATAAGGAAGGATTTTATCCCATGTGCGTGGATGTTTGGAATTGTACATCCTCGAGATATGGATAATCATCCTGTTGACTACTTTTGTTTTTCCAGCAATTTGTGGATGGAAGGAAATAGATTTGGTCATCTTGGTGTCCATCATCAACCATAGGTTGGACATAGGATGGACCAAAAAGTGATGAAGAACCTACTGTCTCGATTTGAGATAATGGTTCGTGGGAGCCCAAAGTGAACCCAAACATGTTCAAATAAGAGCTTGGTGGTGGCCTCCTTGTAATTCTCTTTCTACAGGGTTCCAAAACTACCATCTTAGAGACTCAATCAATGGACACAAAGACACAATCATTCCCATGCTCAATTGAAGGTAGACCAGATGTGTAATCCATGGAGATGGACTAACAATGCCTATCTAGAGTAGGAAGATGGGTGTATAATCCCTGTTTCTTGATGAAAGGCTTGGAAATGACACAAGTAATGCAAGATATGATGTACTTGTAGACATCTTATTGAAGGTTCGACCAATAAAAATAATTTTGTAGTACTGCCATTGTTTTTATACTCCAAAATGTCCTTTTTCCCGACTGTAATGAGCTTACCAGATCAAATTTTCATGCTCGCTTGAAGGAACACAGAGATGGCTCAGATGGCATAACAATCCATCCTAGAGATGAAAATCTGGAACTATTTGTATTGCACTCAATGTCTGATAGGTAGCGACAAAGTCAGAGCCATTATTGTATAATTGTGGCCAACCAAACGTCTCATTCCCAAAGGAGTTAAGAATTGTGGTTTGCACCACAACCGGGGGTTGACTGGGGAAATCTGCGATATGGTTGGTGTTGCACTTATTATAATTTATGTTCAAGTGGAATTTTTGTACGTACATGGACCACTTCTGATGGTGTCCATTCTGTAACTTTCCTTGTGTTTGCATGAATTGTAGAGGCCTATGATCATTGTGGATGATCATTTCCTTCACCAGAATGTAATGCTTGCACTTTCGACATGCCTGCATAATGGAGTACATCTCTTTTTCATAGGTGGGGTATTTGTGAACAACATTATATAGTGTTTCACTGTGATAGGATACTAGATGCCCATGCTAGGTGAGGACTGCATTGATAGCATAATCTGAAGCCTCTATCTCAATCTCAAATGGTTGTTGCAGGTCTGGCAGAATAAGGACTGATGCTTAGAAGAGGAGGAATTTCAAATCCTAGAATGATTTATGTTGGGATGCAGCCCACACAAACTTGATCTTCGCTCCACCCTTGGTCACCTGGCTTAGGGCCCAAGCGATATGAGAGAACCCCAACACAAACTAGAAGTAGAAGTTGGCGAGGCCCAAGAAGTGCAGAGCTCAACCATTGTCTTCGGGGCCATTCAATCGCGAATGACATGGATCTTGGTTGGATCCACATGCATAACCTGCTCATCCACAATGTATCCCAAATATTGGATTCTCTGCATGTTGAAGGGACATTTCTCCAAATTGGCACATAACTTGTGTTGTCGCAGGGTGCCCAAGACCTGTTGAATATGTTTCGAATTTTCCTCCCAAGTTTTTTTGAAGATGGGGATGTCATCCAGATATATGAACACAAAGGAGTTTGTGAATGACCAAAATATGTCATCCATCATCCGCATGAATGTGGTCAGGGAATTAGTCAAGTCGAAAGACATGACCAACCACTTGAAGATACCTTCTTTAGACTTGAGGGTTGTCTTCCATACATCATTTTGCTCAATCGACACCTGGTGGTATCCAAACTTCAAATCAATCTTACTGAAAAACTTGGATCCCTTGAGTTGATCAAGAAGATCATCAATCCAAGGGATTAGGTACCGGTTCTTGATTGTGTTCTTGTTCAGGGCTCTGTAATCAATACAAAGTTTCCATGTCCCATATTTCTTTTGTACAAGAAAAATTGGGCTCCTGCAAGGTAGGGAGCTTGGTATGATAAGGCCCTTCAGAATTAGTTCTTAGATCTAGCATTTGATTTCTTCATTCTCCATTACATAATGCCTATACATAGGGCCTTTAGGCAGAGGGGCACCATGTGTCAAATCATTTGAGTGCTTTACTTGACAGTGCATAGACACTCTAGTAGGTGAGGCAAATATACCTTTGTGCTCTTCTACTATCTTGTCCACCTGTTGTTGCTGCATAGAGAGACCCCATGTAGAGGTTTTGGTGGTTGTAGTGACCTTTTGTTCACCTTCCGATCGAACCATAAAGAGGAAAAATCTCCTGGTTCGAGAGACCACCTTTCTGCACTGCTTCATGAAGATCAAAGAGACCACATTAGTTGTGACTGCCTCCAGTACCCTATAGAGTTGTTCTCCAAAATTACTAATGACACTACGTGGCTTATATTCATAAACACCATGACACTTCCACATATATGGTTGTCCTAAAAAACCATCACAAAATTCAAGGGGGGGAAATCACAAAATACCTCATATTTGAAGGGTTTGATGTCGTAGTGCAGGAGACATTGTTGGCTAATGCGGATGTCCCACCCCTGGCTGAGCCAACTGATGGTGTATGGTTGAGGATGCGACACCATTGTTAGGTTCAACCTCTTGACGAACTCTATTGATATTAGGTTCTTGTGGATACTAATGTCAACAATGAAATGGATTGGGGTCCCCTTCACCCACATATGTAAGTGGAAGAGGCACTCCCCTTCTTCAGGCTCCTATGGTTCCTCTAGCTAGAATTTTGTGGTAGCGATGGTGACACTCGGTTCTGCATCAATGATCTGTTTTCCATTTTCCAGTTTTGAATTAGAGTCTGATTCAACATCCAACCCTGGGGCTTTCATCTCAACCAAAAATGACTGTTTGGAGTGACATTCATCAATATTGTGCCAAGGGTTTTTGTGGAACTCGCACCACTTTCCAGTTTCCTTCTTCGACTTCCCATTACCCTTCTTTACTGGTGGCTTGCACTAGTTGTCTAGGATTGGCCATCCTTGCTCTGTCCTTTTCCCTGGGAGTTAGGGACACCCTTACCATACTTCGGCTGATGCAGATTTGCAGGACCCAACTCCCTCTTGTTCTATTGCTTAAATTTCTGCTCGATTTTGAAAACATATAGATAATCGTCTCCTAATGACGAGATTCCCAGAAACTCCATTTCAGTTTGGATGTACCTATGTAGAGCCCCACGGTATTTTAGAACCAGATTCCGCTTGGATTATTTGATACCCATCTTAGTGCCTAAGGTATGGAAGATATTTGTGAACTCCGACACTGTTTGGCCCCTCTCTTGACACAGTGTGGTCCATCTTGTGTATTGGTCATCATAGTTTCCAACAGGGTAATATTGTTCCTTGAGGGCATCAAAAAAATCCTCCCAAGTGGGTCTTGGCCTAAAAATTGCAGACTTATCCTCAACATGTTGCTCATAGTAAGTCTCCCACTAATCTCTGACATGGGGAAGGGTCTTAAGGAGCGCGAAGGTGATTTTTTCAATGTTGGAAAAATTTTGGACAGAGAAATAACCCTCTAGTAGACTTAAACCATTTTTCCAAAGCATCGGCGTCTATCCGACCTTCAAATAAAGGAATATCAAAGGTAACTTGTACCTTGAAAGGCATCACACCTCCGAAGTGACTACTGGTTGAAGGTGCCTCCGTTGCCGTTGACAACTATCGAAGGATTTGGGGGAAATTATCCATCATCTCGCTCCTCTATTGCGCGACGGATTCCTCGAGCAACAGTTTGATAGGATCTCCTACTCTGTCGTCCCTCTTTTTTTCCACCATGGGAGGTTACTTGGGCGGGGGAGAGTGATTTTCCTCAAGAGAAACAAGCTCGAGACCCAACTCTCTATACCCTGACCTCATTGGGGACACTCACTAAGAATGACAAGGAGAAGACTGCTCTGATACCATTGATTCATATTATTTTGAGAATGAAGTGAAGGAAGAAATATAATAGAGATATAACAAGGAGATATAAAGAAATATGGCAAGGAACACAATAATACAATAAAACTCATATTCTATTAATGTCTGTTTGGAATATAGAAGATTGTAAAATGTAGAGCACACAAGCTAGCTAGAATGGTGGTATCTTATCTCTGAAGAGAGATGTGTCGACTACGCTCATTTGCAAGAAGCTTATTACAATGAGGCTCCAAATTAATTTTTAACATAAAGCATAAATGAGGAAACCCTAAACATCCAAAATCCTAACCCCGAGAGATTAAATGCCAAAAGGTCCATGGGCCTCGATGGGGATAGTTGATACGTAAACTTCCCAAGGGCGTAACTTTTGCATATGATCTTTGTTCAAGGCGTTCGATACCTCATCAAAAAGGTCTAGCCAAGGAGAACAAATTCCATTGATATTTAAGGAGTGTTGTTAGGAACTCTTGCCCCTCCAAAGGTCAAAAAAATGTTGCTTAGGGCCTCAAAACGGACCCGAAAAACTGTAAAAAACTGCCAAAATGGAAAATTGTTCTTTAAGCCAGTGGAATAGGTGGGTGGCCATCGATATCCACCTGGATCATTTCTTCTTCCTCCATATTGATCTTTATTGGATTCCTTCCCATCTTTCTAGGGAGATTTCCTTCCCATCTTGCTAGAGAGATTTTCTTCAGAGTCCCCTTCTCCCCAATCCTCTTCCCTAGTTCTCTTCCCATGTTAGTAGTTTATCAATACCATTGGATTTAAGGTCAAAGAAAGAAATGTCTACATCTGAGTAGTTTCCAATCTCTTCCAATCCTTTTAGGGCAAGATCTTCTTCTTTTGCAAGTGGGTTTATCTAATGCTTGGACCAAAGACACCTCCTTTGGTGATGATTTTGGGAGGGGTTTGTCAGATCTTCCTCCCTGGATGATGGGTTCCCTACTATTTGGACTAAGGGCGACTCCTCTCTCAATGAAATGATTCCCACTATTTCCTGAGAGGGGATGACTAGGGCTTCTACTAACAAGAGTGGTTCTTCCTGAGATAAAACTTGAAATCTATTATTAGACAACAATTGGCTACCACTTCTACTCCTAATTTGCATCTAAGGTTGATGTGAGTGTATGTTGGAGGAGAAACCCTTAGATAAATTTTGAACCCATGGATTTTTTACCCCAAATGTTGTCGAAACCTTGGGTGCTACTACTTGGTATCTTGCAACTAGGTTTACTATTGAACCCATTTTTTTATTCACTTTTTCCATTGATCCTCTATGTCTTGTGCCGATACTTGTTGGGATGTCTCTTTCTTGCAATCCTTGAAAAAGTGCTTATATTTGTGGTAGGATTTGCACTTGAAAGGAAGTTGTTCATAGTGCAACAAATGCACATGTTGCAAGTTATCAATAATGATCCAGATAGTTTCTCAAGGTCCACCTCAATGTAGATTTGGGCACAAGCATACATTAGGTCCGACCCTCTCAATGTAGTGCCCTAAAGAGTTACCAATGATGTTAAGGCATCATCACTCCAACAATGAAGTGGGATATGGGGAAGGTATTGTTGAGGGAACATCTTATTTGAAGGACTTATAGCTCACTCACTTTATGAACACAGATCCTTTGTAAAGTCTAAACCACTATGTCAAGTCTCCAACTCTAAATAGCCTGCTATCCCATCTAACCTACGGAAAGTCAGCCTCTACTAGTCTTTAGAATCACTACATGAAGACCAAATCAAATTCGATCAACAGAAATCCAAGCCCTCGGATGTGTTTTACAGGAGTGCTAGTGAGTTTTTCCGAGTTGGAAAAATGACAAAAATTATAATCGCAGCGTCCTAGAAAGCCAAATCAAATAGGAGTCTCTCACAGTCTAGAGATCAACTACATCAGGCATATCTTCACATACTAGTAGTCTTGATAATCGCTTCTCATTCCAGCGAGAATCATGTCCTTTTACTCTCAT
Source organism: Picea engelmannii (assembly GCA_009831015.1). Taxonomy (NCBI): domain Eukaryota; kingdom Viridiplantae; phylum Streptophyta; class Pinopsida; order Pinales; family Pinaceae; genus Picea; species Picea engelmannii. The sequence goes on from ML838685.1 coordinate 13,371, forward strand.
CTAAGTCGAACACCTTCAACAATTTGGCTTTGGTTCTAGCCTTTCTTTGCCTTATGCACGACAAACCCAAAGTCCAATACGATGGTACTCTATGTTTTCTTGGTGTTTTTCTCCATAAAACATGGCGCTGAAGTTTGTATATGTATGTCACTCAAAAGACTTAAAATACTGAACTGGCGTGGAACTACTCCATTGAATGAGATGAAATCCAGCGAAGGACGTTGAATAAAATATATGGGCGGACTGACGAACTGATTTTTCTTGAATTGGGCAGACTGACGAAAATCTGAAGTGCTCTCTGTTCAAATCTGGAATCTATCTGTTTAGGTGCATGCTTCCTGATCCAAAGAAATATGACCCATTCCAGATTAGACTTTTATCTTCCCTAGTTTCAAATAAGAATGCATAAAAACCTGTACCATTTGTCCAACTTCCAGGTTAGGTGGGGTGGGGGCTTTCATTTGTCAAACTTTTAGGTGGTGGTGGGGTTCCATTTGTTTAACTTTATTAGTTTTCTTTTTATTTTTTTTTGTCTTATTCAAATCTTACATTTGCATTGATTTACCATGTTTGCTAACCTTCCTGAACACGGTGCATATTAGTCTGTTCAGATCTATTTCGTATCATAACATCCCGTTGTGAGTTATTGTACTCTGGGTTGAAATCTGAATTGCTGTGGGTTATTGTGCTCTGGGTTGAAATCTGAAGTGCTCTGGGTCATCGTGCTTTGGAATCCATCTGTTTAGGTGCATTCCTCCCGATTCAAAGAAATATGACCCATTCCAATCAGAGTAGGTTAACTTGGGAGTAATGTTCCTTCCCAAGTTTTACTTTTCTGGGTTTGAATCCGGTTAGATTTTCAGGGGTAGTTTAAGTTTTGCATGGATTTTCATGCATTTTAAAGCCTAATTCTAGGAGTTTTGCTCCATTTTAAGCCAACCCAAATACTCAAAAAATGAGTTTTGGATTGACTAGAAATTTAAAAGCAAACCATTAAAAACATGCCAAAAAAATAACTCATAGGAAAAATTGCTCCCAAATTAGCCCACTCCATTCCAAAAAATATGAAACATTTATCTTCCCTAGTTTCAAATAATAATGCATAAAAACCTGTACCACAGGAGCACTTGGCGCAGTTGATCAACACTTCTGAGTTTTTCGTAACCAAATGGCCATTGCCCTAGAAGAGGACCAAATACTAGTGAACGGACCAATGAGTCCTGTATGAATATCTCATACAGCTATGGCTTTGCATCTTGAAACTGTGGGAGGAAGCTTTACTTTTAAAATTCTCTCTAATTTCTTTACAAACCTGATCAGTTGAGCTGTAGAGGTCTTTTCAAAAGCAAAAGCCATAGCCTAAAAGGCCAAGGCATCTACGTTTAGAGGGGGTTGGGATCCCCCTCCACAGGGCGTCCCATTATTCTCAGTTATGCTCAGTGAAGACGGGCTTCAGCGCGGGCTAGGGTTTCATCAGTACGGCTGACCCAAACATCAGCCCTAGAGAACACGCTTCATTCTAAATTGACCAATAACAAATCTTTAATCATGCAGTCACACTTTTCTTTGTTAATTATGTAGATTGCCACTAATGTCATGACAAACCTTCTGTTTATTAGACGGTGAAAGTATAGCAGCCCCGCTATATTTTTATTGCAGAGCATAAGAAGCAAATACATGTAGAGCATACAAGTCTACCTAAATTCACCACTATTGATGCTCGGCTTTGGATTACGATCAAGCAGATGATTAGACAGTGGGGATAATCAATTACTTCTCGGGGGAATGCTCTGAGAATTTCTGAAAAAGTTGTGGGGATCAACCTCTGTTTTGGCCTTCACAAGCCTATCGAAATTGTCCAGGAAATACCTCTTACCCCATGTTTCGGCTTCTTTGACTGTGGAAGTTCCGTTGACTGCACTTCCCAGATCTAGATCCAAATAATTAACATAAGCAGCTCTGGGAGAAGAAGAAACATAGGGAGCCATGTATGCGTAAAGCTTTCGCATCCAGTTAAGGTAACGTTCATCGTCGCTGCGATTGTTCCATACCGATATATATTGTATGTCGAAGATGTTTCCAGCTCTGTGAGGGAAGGGCAGCGCAGAGGAAGGAATCCTGTCCATTATCCCTCCCAGAGGAGAGAAAATTGCAAACCCGTTCGCCTCTTCTTCCATGATGTCACACAATCCTTGGATAACTGATTTGGGCAGCGGGGTTCTTACCATATCTGATTTCATTTTGAAGTAGAATTTGTTGGATAAGTATCTGTCTGTCAATTCGCTCACGTTAGTAGTCCCTCCGATGAAGGACGTAGACTCGATCCAGCTCATTTCACTGCATTCGTCCTCCGCCATCTTCAATTCCGGAAAGATTATGTTCACAATCTTCAAGAACTGCTCCTTACGTCCCAGATACATCCCTTGGAACGACGCATTCATATCCTTTTTCGTCCCTCCTTCCACTGTAATGCCAAAGAACTGCACACGCATGAACAGATCCTCTTCCACGAAAGGCCAGATGTATTGCCATCGGTGGATAATATCCGTCACCACATCTCGCCCAGTTCTTGAGACTTCAAAGGCCGTGAGAATGGTGGGAACCCTCACCAGTTTTATTTTCCAGGCAATCACGACGCCCCAGCTGCCTCCTCCACCGCCTCTCAGTGCCCAAAACACATCATCACCCATCGCCTTCTTGTCCATAATCTCACCGGAGGCGTTAACGAGCAACGCGTCGATCACATTATCCGCTGCGAGGCCATATTTTCTAGAGAGGAAACCCAGCCCGCCTCCTGCAAAATGACCGCCAGAGCCAATAGTGGGGCAAGTCCCGGCAGGAAATCCATTGTTGTTAGTCTTGTTTGCAATCCCAGAATAAACTTGACCCAACGTCGCACCGGCTTCGACCCACGCTGTCATCGACTTGATGTCGACATGGACGTTGTCGAAGTTCATGAGATCAATGAGAACGAAGGGAACATCGGAGGTGTAAGACAGGCCCTCGTAACTGTGCCCCCCGCTACGGACTCGGATTTCCCACCGGTTTTTCACGCAGCACACCACGCTATTCTTCACCTGCTCTTTGCTTTGCGGTATAACGATCACATAAGGTTTGCGCACGCCGGGCTCTGCAAATCGAAGATTTTGCAGAGAAAAATTAAGCAGAACATCATATTCCGAAGTAGAAGACGACGACATGGTCGTGATATTTTTTAAACCGCGGTCATGTAAGCATGATATCAATCCGGCGCCCGGATCAGGGGCATCACGGGCGTTGGTAACTGCCATTAACAGGGGCACTAACATACATAAAGTAGTAAATAAAGGGCTTATACAACACTCCTCCATTCTCACCGATTAATCGATGCAATCACCGAGAACACCAAAACTATATCTGTTCTCAGATGAGATGGATTGGTTCATTGATTTCTCAGCAATTTCATTGCAACTTATAAAGTCGAACGTCCTAATCTAAATATAATTCCTCTCGATAACGTTAGGACACGTTCGACCTTTGACTGACAGCGTTAAAAACCTTTGGCTACGAAGGATTTTCTAATTTCTCTTGACGACGTTGCAAGTTGGGCCACGTTCCACATTTCATTGATAAAATTACTTCAGTTTTTGGATTTTTTCTTGAAATTTCGATATGTTGATGAATTTAATTCCAAAACAACTTCTATTACGACTAAATTTTACAATCTCAGTAATTAATATATATATGAAAATTATTATTTTAATATATAAATGAAGTCAAGTCAAAACAAACCTCTATTACATTTCAATTTTGCCATCTCAATAATTAATTTATATAAAAAGCGATATACTTCTAAATCATAACGATTAATTTATATAAAAAGATGCTATACTTCTAAATCGTAACGATTAATTTAATTCAACCATGTGATAAGAGTTTGGCGAATTTGATTAAATAAATCTTGTAGTACTAATCTTCTTAACATCGAATTCCTGCCGCGGTATCTGTATATATGATTTATATTTTTATGATCTGTTGACGAAATTGTCCAATCGCCTACGTTTTAAATTCAATACAAATTTCTGGGTAGAGTATTGAGTTAAGCAACGATGCATAAATTTATGTTTTCATTTTTACGCTAAAAGGTGTACACCTATTGACAATGGGCACATTTAATGATCTTTTAACCTTATTTAACCTTAAACCCTAATCTGATGCCTATGCATTGAAGATGCTGGCATATTCTTAGTCGTCCTCCAAAATCAATGGGTCAGATTTATTGTTCATAACTTTCTTGCATTTATCAATGCGTCTGTTAACCTGTTTACTTTTTAATATTTACCTAATCATATTAAGAAATTACTGTAACACTATATGATTGCCATGTTTAAATGATTAACCTTTGGAATTACCACGTTCAGATTTTCTCAGTTGTCCTGGCGTTCATTCTCTGTCCGCGCGTTTCATTTTTCTGCTGGCTTTCCTCAGTTGTCCACGCATTTCATTTTTTGTTGGCTTTCAGGAATCTTGGCCAGCGATTCGAACTATACTTTTGTTAGAGGGCTGCGACGCGTCTATACTTTTGGATTACAGGGCTGCGACACATCTATACTTTTGGATTCAGTGGACGGGTTTTCGCTAGAGAAAAAAGCGTTCCCGAATGCAAATTCTTTGAGAGGGTATGAATTCATTGATGTTATCAAAGCTACACTGGAAAAGGAGTGCCCTCTCATTGTCTCATGCGCTGATATTATCGCCTAAGTGCCAGAGACGTCATTAGAATGGTAATTGCAATTCTTGATTTCTTCCAGCTGTAATTCCAGTTCTTGATTTCTTCCAGTTCTTGTTTATGTATTTTCTCATGTGCAGGCGGGTGGACCGTCCATTCGTCTGGCCACTGGAAGACGAGATGGGACAAGATCGATTGCCACTGTCGTAGAGGCCAACCTTCCGTCCCCCGGCAAGGACGCGAAGAAATTCTCCAAGAAGTTCATGGAGTTGGGATTTAACTACAAAGACATCGTCAGTCTACTCGGTAATTTCATTCAAGAAACCTTTTCAACTAATTTTTGTGGGAATCGAACCCTAACCCTAACGCCCAGAAGAAATTTAACCTTTCTGTAAGTGCAGGTGCGCACACCATCGGTAGGTCACACTGTCGATTCTTCGAAGGCCGGTTCAACGATTTCAGAGGCACCGGCAAGTGCGACTCAAGCATGGGCACGAGTTTCACCGACTATCTGAGGTCCATGTGTAACCGCAACGCCACGGTTCCGATGGACAACGACAGCGATCAAGTCTTCAACCCTCATTACTACAAGTCTTCTTCACCAGTGCCTGCGTTTTCCTCAGATGTTTTAGCAATCTGTTTCATATGCCTTTCAGCGTTCATCAGTCACAATTATGTGACTGTGCTAGTTACGCCGAAAGGCGTACACCTATTGACAATGGGCACATTTAATGATCTTTTAACCTTATTTAACCTTAAACCCTAATCTGATGGCTATGCATTGAAGATGCTGGCATATTCTTAGTCGTCCTCCAAAATCAATGGGTTAGATTTATTGTTCATAACTTTCTTGCATTTATCAATGCGTCTGTTAACCTGTTTACTTTTTAACATTTACCTAATCATATTAAGAAATTACTGTAACACTATATGATTGCCACGTTTAAATGATTAACCTTTGGAATTACCACGTTCATATTTCCTCAGTTGTCCTGGCGTTTCATTCTCTTTCCACGCGTTTCATTTTTCTGTTGGCTTTCCTCAGCTGTCCACGCGTTTCATTTTTTGCTGGCTTTCAGGAATCTTGGCCAGCGATTCGAACTATACTTTTGTTAGAGGGCTGCGACGCGTCTATACTTTTGGATTACAGGGCTGCGATGCGTCTATACTTTTGGATTCAGTGGACGGGTTTTCTCCAGAGAAAGAAGCGTTCCCGAATGAAAATTCTTTGAGAGGGTATGAATTCATTGATGTTATCAAAGATACACTGGAAAAGGAGTGCCCTCTCACTGTCTCCTGCATTGATAATATCGCGTAAGTGCTAGAGACGTCATTAGAATGGTAATTGCAGTTCTTGATTTCTTCCAGTTCTTGTTTATGTATTTTCTCATGTGCAGGTGGGTGGACCGTCCATTCGTCTGGCCACTGGAAGACGAGATGGGACAAGATTGATTGCCACTGTCGCAGAGGCCAACCTTCCGTCCCCCGGCGAGGATGTGGAGAAATTCTCCAAGAAGTTCATGGAGTTGGGATTTAACTACAAAGACATCGTCAGTCTACTCGGTAATTTCATTCAAGAAACCTTTTCAACTAATTTTTGTGGGAATCGAACCCTAACCCTGGCTCCCAAAAGAAATTTAAACTTTCTGTAAGTGCAGGTGCACACACCATCGGTAGGTCACACTGTCGATTCTTCGAAGGCCGGTTCAACGATTTTAGAGGCACCGGCAAGTGCGACCCAAGCATGGGCACGGGTTTCACCGATGATCTGAGGTCCATGTGTAACTGCAGCGCCATGGTTCTGATGGACAACGACAACGATCAAGTCTTCGACCCTCATTACTACAAGTCTTCTTCACCAGTCCCTGCGTTTTCCTCAGACGTTTTAGCAGTCTGTTTCATATGCCTTTCGACGTTCATCAGTCACAATTATGTGACTGTGCTAGTTACGCCGAAAGGCGTACACCTATTGACAATGGGCACATTTAATGACCTTTTAACCTTAAACCCTAATCTGATGGCTATGCATTGAAGATGCTGGCATATTCTTAGTCGTCCTCCAAAATCAATGGGTCAGATTTATTGTTCATAACTTTCTTGCATTTATCAATGCGTCTGTTAACCTGTTTACTTTTTAACATTTACCTAATCATATTAAGAAATTACTGTAACACTATATGATTTCCACGTTTAAATGATTAACCTTTGGAATTACCACGTTCAGATTTCCTCAGTTGTCCTGGCGTTTCATTCTCTGTCCTCGCATTTCATTTTTCTGCTGGCTTTCCTCAGCTGTCCGCGCGTTTCATTTTTAGTTGGATTTCAGGAATCTTGGCCAGCGATTCGAACTATACTTTTGTTAGAGGGTTGCGACGCGTCTATACTTTTGGATTACAGGGCTGCGACGCGTCTATACTTTTGGATTCAGGGGACGGGTTTTCGCCAGAGAAAGAAGCGTTCCCGAATGCAAATTCTTTGCGAGGGTATGAATTCATTGATGTTATCAAAGCTACACTGGAAAAGGAGTGCCCTCTCACTGTCTCATGCGCTGATAATATCGCCTAAGTGCCAGAGACGTCATTAGAATGGTAATTGCAGTTCTTGTTTTCTTCCAGTTGTAATTCCAGTTCTTGATTTCTTCCAGTTCTTGTTTATGTATTTTGTCATGTGCAGGCAGGTGGACTGTCCATTCGTCTGGCCACTGGAAGATGAGATGGTACAAGATCGATTGCCACTGTTGCAGAGGCCAACCTTCCATCCCCCGGCGAGGACGCAGAGAAATTCTCCAAGAAGTTCATGGAGTTGGGATTTAACTACAAAGACATCGTCAGTCTACTCGGTAATTTCATTCAAGAAACCTTTTCAACTAATTTTTGTGGGAATCGAACCCTAACCCTGGCGCCCAAAAGAAATTTAACCTTTCTGTAAGTGTAGGTGCGCACACCATCGGTAGGTCACACCGTCGATTCTTCGAAGGCCGGTTCAACGATTTCAGAGGCACCGGAAAGTGCGACCCAAGCATGGGCACGAGTTTCACCGACGATCTGAGGTCCATGTGTAACCGCAGCGCCACGATTCCAATGGAAAACGACAGCGATCAAGTCTTCGACCCTCATTACTACAAGTCTTCTTCACTAGTCCCTGCGTTTTCCTCAGACGTTTTAGCAGTCTGTTTCATATGCCTTTCGGCGTTCATCAGTCCCAATTATGTGACTGTGCTAGTATAAGTTCAATGAAAGGCATACATTTATTAAAACAAGAGCAATAGCCGTTAGTCCCTCCCTTACAACTCTGACGACAATCGTTGTTAGTCTCTCCCCTCTAATATTCTGTTTGTCCAGTTTTAAAGATTTTGTTAATGTTTAATCGTTGACTTCTGGATAAAAATAAAATTAAAAAATTATGTTAATGTATTATCTAATATTCTGTTTGTCCAGTTTTAAAGATTCTGTTAATGTTTATTCGTTGACTTCTGGATAAAAATAAAATTAAAAAATTATGTTAATGTATTATTTAATTTACTTATGAAAAAACAAAAGTTATATTTAAAAATAAATTGAAGTTTAGTTATTAGAATACAGTCTTAAAATACAGTTTGAATGGATTTGATGATTAGTAACATATGTTTTTTATTAGGAGGTTACAAGTTCAAATCCACAGAGGTAGGATATGTATACCTGTGTAGACTTTAATTAATTGATAGTTTGTATTGATTTTTTTTTTAAATAAACTTAAGATTTTATATATATTAATGAGTGCTTGAATCAAAACAATTATCAAATTTTTTACAAAATTGTCCTACTATTATAGACAATATGAAATTCCTTATACATTATACATTCTGGCATACCCAAGCGCAATATATTCTGATATATTTTCTCAATAGCAAAATACATTTGAAATACATGATTAAGATGCTGATTAATATTCTTGTTCTTCCCGAACTTAAACTTGACTTGGTGTGTTATCTTTAGTTTTCATTGGTTCTCTTTCCCATCCTTCTTGGTCCTCACCAGATTGTCTAGTTCAAGAGATTCTTATAGTTTGATTGTTGGATCTTGACTAGATTGTCCAATTCAAGAGATTCCTATAGTTTGATTGTTGGATCTTGAATTAAAATGTTGGGATGTTGCCCTTGCTCTTAGTTAATTTCATTCTTTTTCTAGGACATCCATATGCCAAGAAGGTTTGCTATTGTTTTTTTTAGTTCACTGATCTATTATCTCTCTTCCTCTCTTACTCTTAATTGATTGCATCCATGTTCCATGGAGCCCATCATTTGAAGAAGCATTGCCACAGGTCCTCTATGTCTCCTGATCTAAAGTATCAGTTCTATGAAAGAGGGAGTTTATCATCTATTCTATGTTGTTGAACTTGGCTGCAAATTCCCTAATTTGAATTTTGGAACCTTCAAAATTATCTTCATGCCTCCTTAAAATACGTTTGATCTCACTCCATGAGGGATCCATAACGGGGTAGCTAATTTCTCCTTAATTCCATATATTTGTGCACAAAAACCAATTTGCAATTTCCTAGTGGGAGAAGGATGCCACTTATGTCCTGAATTTATCCCAGCAGTTGGATGGAGGGTGTTCCTACTCGGATAGGTCTAAGATCCATGATTTTGAGGGTATAGCTTAGTATTGAGGTCCTGGAGTATGTCGAGGTTGAATTGAGAACCCAACCACACATATACGTTGGCTAATAAACATACCCGAAATTCCCTGCGAGATCTAAATCCCCGTAGACCGCCAATTGACAAACCAATGGAAATTGTAGATATAGAGGACTCATAGAAAATGATTTTGGTCAACAGGTTAGCAAATTGATGGCCATCTAAAATAACCCTAAAATACCCAGAGACAAGACAAAGCTAGGAGGGGAAAGAAGCAGGGAAAGGAACCTCTATCTCGAACATAATTTCCTGTATATCCTCAGCGCCACAAATAGAGAGGTCGACCCAAAAATAATTTTTTCCCACAAACAAAATTTCACGAATTCTTATTAACAAACCATGAATACTGAAACTACGATGCTCATGGTATAACCAGGGGTACCTGAAAACTAGAGCGTCTTCACCACTACCATTCACTTTTCATGGTTGTTTCTCCTATCTTGGCCATCTGCTTTAGAGATGCACAAACCCATTATTTCCTTCCTTAGAAATTTGATGCCACACGCGTAGGGTTGAAGTGCGAATTTACTTTTCAAGTTAGTGAAGTGTGCAAGAAACAACCAATTTACATTAGAACATATTCTTCCATCCAATATATTAACTAGCACAACCGCAAAGTGGCTGGTGAACGTCGAAAGGCGATGCCAAAGTTTTTTCTCAGACAGTTGAAACACACAGATAGCTGAAACTCACATAGAGGTGAGGAAATCTAAAAGTTAATTTCAAATGTGGTAATTCCAAAGATTAATCAGTTAAATGTGACAATCATATGGTGCATGAACAACTGAAACTCACATAGAGGTGAGGAAATCTAAAATTTAATTTCAAATGTGGTAATTCCAAAGGTTAATCAATTAAATGTGGCAATCATATGGTGGTACAGTAATTTCTTAATATGATTAGGTAAATGTTAAAAAGTAAACAGGTTAACTGATACATTCAAAAATACAAGGAAGTTATCAAGAGTAAATCACATTCACTGATTTGGGAGGACGACTAAGAACATACTAGCATCTTCAATTGTTAGCCATTAGATTAGAATTTTAGATTAAAAGGTGATTAATTGTGCCCATCTCCAATAGGTATATGCCTTTCGGCGTAATTACAATCATCGTGAGATTAAGGGATGAGTTGAAACCTTAAGTTCCCATTTAACACTATGTTACCTTTTCTCATCTCTGATCCAACCTTGGAAAGTTTGTCTGCTTCGACATTTACTTCTCTTTTGAAGTGATATAGAGTGATTTTTTGAAAATGCAAGTGCATCTAGAGAGACATACATGACACCTAAATAGATATTTCCCCAATGATATTCCTTTTAACAATAACCATCATGGAATCTCCATATATGATGAGGTTTTTAATTCTCTTAGAATGAGCCATTTTGATACGTGCATAAAGAACATAGGCTTCCTCTTCATTGTTAGTGATTAACCCAAGTTCCCAAGAAAAAATGATAAGTGATTGACCCATGAACTTACAAATTATCTCCCTTGCACCTGGCGTCCCAAATTGTATTGATTTTTAATATTTGTAATGTTGTTAATTAATTAATTAATTTAAAATTATTATTTAATTTTTTTTGAATTATATTTAAATTGTTTGCAACTTGGATTTGATATAATTATTATTCTAGAATTTTATTAAAATAATATTGTATGTACAATTTAATTCACTTATTTACTTAGTTTAAGAAACATTTGTATTATTGTAGATGTGGGTGACCAGATGGAAACCCACACCCACTCTCCTGGAACGTGCCACGATGATTAGATGTGTTCCACCTCACATCCCCTCATGCTCTTTAACTACCCTCCCCCCTCGAGGCAACGTTCATTCACTACGTCCATGGCCCCTGCCTCTCACCCACGCACTATATGCACTCTTTTGCAGCTCCCACGCTCTAACAGTCCGACGACCATAATGGCATCGGACGTGACCCCTCCCCTCCCTCACGATCTTTCTTTGGTCGTATGTGTACAATCCCCTCACTCTCACCTTGCCTCCCTTGCAGACGAGCTCTTTGCGTTCCTTTGACATCACCCCTCTGTGTTTCGAGCTAGGTGGCAGCTCTAATTTGCACCTTGTCCTCCCAATTTATCCACCATTCCTCCTTGTCAGCACGACATCCCCACCCTGGGACAGAGTGGTCGTGACAGACACACCTCCTCAACTCCTCACCTGCCCTTCCCGACCAACCAAGATGGATTTGATCGCTCTGTTCCGGGTCCCCTACGACAATTGCTTGACGACTAGGAAGAAGAGATCTCTGGCTCCCTCCCAGCATCTCGTCGCACCTCTAGGCATCGACGCAACTATTGGGTGGTAAAACAACTACTCTCCCATGCTCTCCTCAGCCTCCCTGGTGTCTTTGTTCATAGCCCTTCTAGCTCACCTGACTCATCCCACTCCCCATAGCTCGCCCCCCCTTCTTCTCCAACCTCCCCCATCACTCGTCCTGCTCCCTCCGCAACCCCTCCCACCTCCTCGACGCCTCTCGAGACACCTAGCATCAGTGCTAAGGAGACACCTCCAAGCATGGGTGGCACATTGACAGCTCCAGGCATGCACAACGATGGCTCCAGGGATGAAAATCATGTTGGCTGCCCCATGCACAGACAACTCGCTGAAGGTTCCCGACATCAAAACAATAGCCCTCCCGATCAAACACCCGTCCACAGACAGCTCTAGCTCAGCCAATGACAGTGACAGTGACTTTCATGGTTGTCCAGTCATAGAAGAAAATCCCATGGACGACCCCATCCTTGATGTTTAGGCCTCTTCACCACTTCTCAGGTTTTTTTCAGGTTTATTTAGCTATTTGCAAGCTTTTCTGGTTTTCGGTAAAAGACACACAAATCCCTAAAACTCAGTTTTATTTTTTGGGGTATGCATGGTTTCCCATTAAGGGCAGGAAAAATTCCATGCCTAGTTTCCCACTAAGGGTAGGCACAACTTTTTCCACTATGTATTTTCTTGACTCTACTTTACTTCACTGTATTTTAATAGAATATACATCGAGCTTACAAAAAAAAGAAACATTTATATATAAATAAAACATAAATATGAACTTAAAAGAAAGACCAATTGTGGAGGGTGTGTTGCATCCCTCGTTTTCAATACAACTTTTTTCCAAGCCCTTCTATTCACCATTAATTTATTATGGTATGAACATTGAGTGTTATGTGCAATGGAAAATAAATATCATTGCAATGCCACTTGAAGATAGGAACACATTGAGTGCCATGTGCACTGGAAATTAAAAGACAACACAAATGCATTCCTCGAACAAGAAGGACATTTATTAATTATGTGTTTTATTTTTTAAAGGTCCTTCATTTTTTATGGAGAAACATTTCATTGCTCTCCTGACCTCTAAGTGAGCATATAGAGGGATAATTTATGGATTTTAACTTTTTCTAGCTACAACACCTTTAGGCCTTTAGCCATTTCTTCCCATCAAATGAGGCACAAGCCCCTCTTAGGGTCAATGAGCCCAAAAACCCAAAAGATGAGGAAACAGAGAGGAGGAAGTGTGGAAAGTGATAAGTATGGATTGGGATGGTACGATGACCCTTCAAGGAGACCCTTTAGTAGCAACCCTTTCCCCGAGGGTGACCCACTTACTAGGAAATCATGTCAACCACCAAGGTGAAATAAGGCAAAAGGTATAATTTCCAAGAAAATGTTTTCATAATCAAGAAAAGACTCTTTGCAACATGCGTAAATGCTTCAATTATTAAAATGACACTTAGCATGAGACCAAACTTGTTACCACATGAAGCAACATCTATTGTCCTTTCTGGGCCAAGCTGATGTGGTGGACACAACTATGTTGTTATCGATGAATAGTGATGTGTGGTGGAGAGTAGAGGGGCTCAGCTGGTCATGTAGCTATCGACACTCCACGTCTTCATGTGGGCCTCGAGACAACATGTGGGCGAACGGATGGCAGCTGACATTTCATATCTACCATATACTGCTATTGTGAGTCCAAGCCCCTAGAAGCTTCTAATCTTCGTCTCATTCAGATTTGTGACGTCGTCTCTCCACGGCGTCGGGAGATTGCCTTCCTCTGGCTTCCAAATTCTATTAGTTGAATGATTATGAGGGAACGAATATTCAAATTTTAAATACGTTGAATGATTTTGATGGAACTATCATTCAAGTTTTAAATACATTGAACTCCCAAGCTCGTGATTATGAGGGAAGAATATTCAAGTTTTGAATACATTAAATCCCAATCTCAGGGCGATGAAGACGCCTTTCAATTTGCACTAAAAACTGACAGATAAATAATCATAAACCTTCAGCGAAAAATTGAAGTTAATCGGGTGACAATCCAAATATTACTTTTCACATTTTGGTACTCTTCATCAAGTGACATGAGAATCTACGTTTTATTTATTAATTAATATTAATAATAGGGCATACCCAGATCATAAGTCCCAATAACATTGCCCAATAATTTGATTGGTAAAGTTTACGAAGGTATACATACCCTACCCCCTTTATTTGAATCTATGACCTCTTAAAAGGAAACACATGTTCTTAACCATTAGGCCCACTCAGACTGTATATAAAGTTATATAAAATTAAAATTATTCTAATTAAAACTAAGATTAAATTTATTAATAATATATTAATTAATAAAATTAAAATTAATATATTGATTAATGCATTATTACAGTAAAATATAATTAGATTGTTCCTCATTTTGTCATTACCTATGCAACTTCATCAACCACAAGTTATATGGCTGTGGTAGTATCTAGCATCTAGAAGAAGTACATTGGTTGTGCTAATATAGCATTGCATGGTCAAAGTATTGCAGCGGTGCTACTAGATTGACTGTGCTAAGATAGTATTCCATGGTCAAAATAGTGCAGCGGTGTTATTCTTTGACCAGGACATGAACATGTCAGTCCACCAAAGTAAGTTAATTCGTACAAAACATTTTCTTAACATTTGGTAAGAATTTATGCCGAAGGTACAGTATATAACAGGGATTTATAACAAAGGTTTTGACTCAATTTAAAAGGACTTGGAATTTATATCGTGAATTTCAATTGTGTGAACTTCAACGACCAATTCGAATTCTGTGGGCAATTACGACATGTTTAACATTTGACCGAGTGCAACAATTATAATTCCATAATCCTTCGACTATTCACGACTCTGAGGAATACTTAATATCTTTTACAATTCCATAACCTTTACACTCATCACGACTTTGAGGAAGACAAAACAATTATTTTGTAGTGGAAATTTCAACTTTTCTGTTTTTTACTTTTCCTTTATATATAAAATGTTTAAAAATAGTTTTTCTCCATGTGTATATACTAGCACAGCTACATAATTGTGGCTTGTGGCAATCAGTTAGTTATCAAAGTAATTTTTAAATATGATTAGATAAATGTAAAAAAATAAACACATAAATTGATGTCTTTATAATAGTTAGGAAGTTAATGATTGAAATCACAGCCATTTATTTTATGTGACTACTAAGAATATTCCAGCCATATTTAATCCTATGCCTAAAAATATTTAAATTTTATATATAAAATATTTAAAAATAAATTAAAAATAATATTAAATATAAAAAAATTCATATAATAATAATATTAATATTATTATAAATTTTTATCGATAAGAGAATCTTTATTTATGATAAAAGAATCTTTTAGTACAAAAATTTAACTCCTAAAATCGAGAAAAATATACATAATTTATATATATAATAATGACGGTAAATAAATTCTACATACATATTGTTGTTATAACATGACTGAAACTAAAGTATTTGAATTGTTGTTATAACACGACTCAAACTAAAGTATTTGAATTATGAAATGCATGATTTCCGCATCTTCCCTTCTACTCTCATATTAGACTAAGTGAGTGCATTTAGGAAATGATATGAATGCATTTGGAAAGTTATCCATAAGATTTAGTACGTTAATGAAGATGACCACATTTTAACCAATTATGGGTACAAGGATACAATATTAGATATTCTTCAACCATTTTTATAAATTAAAAAATTATAACTATTATCATAATAGCTAACCAATATTGACATGGTATCCTCATAACATTAATATACTAAATCGAAGATAATATTAATATACTAAATCCAAAAAAACACTTGATAAGAGGCTTCTAAATTGACAATTAATAAAACTTCAATCATGCACTTACACTTGCCTATGTTAATTATGTAGATGGCCACTCATGAAAATATAACAGCCGTGTGATATCCTCTTTGGAGAGAGTGAGAAAAAATACATGTAAAACATAATGTCTACATAAAATTCACCATATATGATGCTCGGCGTTTCAGACTGCCACTCCGTTAAGGAGGGAAGTGGCTTAACCTGTAGCCTTATTTTGGATTACGATCAGGCGGGTGATTAGACAGTGAGGATAATCAATTATTTCTTGGGGGAATGCTCTGAGAATTTCTGAAAAAATTGTGGGGATCAACTTCTGTTTTGGCCTTCACAAGTCTATCGAAATTGTCGTGGAAATACTTCTTACCCCATGCTTCGGCTTCTATCACTGTGGAACTTCCATTGACTGCACTTCCCAGATCGAGATCCAAATAATTAACATAAGCAGCTCTGGGAGAAGAAGAAACATAAGGAGCCATGTATGCGTAAAGCTTTCGCATCCAGTTAAGGTAGTGCTCATCGTCGCTGCTTTCCTTCCACACCACCTTGTACTGTATGTCGAATATATTTCCGGCTCTGTGAGGGAAGGGCAGTGCAGTGGAAGGAATCCTGTCCATTATCCCTCCCAGAGGAGAGAAACATACAAAGGCGTTCACCTCTTCTATCATGATGTCCAACAATCCTTGGAGGCCTGGTTTGGGCAGCGGGGATCTTGCCATATCTGATTTTATTTTGAAGTGGACTTTGTTGAAATAGTATCTGTCTGTTAATTCGCTCACGTTAGTAGTCCCTCCGATAAAAGACGTAGACTCGATCCAGCTCATTTCACTGCACTCGTCCTCCTTCATCTTCAATTCCGGAAAGATTATGTTCACATTCTTCAAGAACTGCTCCTTACGTCCCAGATACATCCCTTGGAACGACGCATTCATATCCTTTTTCGTCCCTCCTTCCACTGTGATGCCAAAGAACTGCACACGCATGAACAGATCATCTTCCACGAAAGGCCAGATGTATTGCCATCGGTGGATGGTATCCGCCACCAGATCTCGCCCGGTTCTTGACACTTTAAAGGCCGTGAGGATGGTGGGAACTCTCACCAGTTTTATTTTCCAGGCAATCACGACGCCCCAGCTGCCTCCTCCACCGCCTCTCAGTGCCCAAAATACATCATCGCCCATCGCCTTCTTGTCCATAATCTCACCGGAGGCGTTAACGAGCAATGCGTCGATCACGTTATCCGCTGCGAGGCCATATTTTCTAGAGAGGAAACTCAGCCCGCCTCCGGCGAAATGACCGCCGGAGCCAACAGTGGGGCAAATCCCGGCAGGAAATCCATGGTTGTTGGTCTTGTTTGCAATCCCAGAATAAATTTCACCCAAAGTCGCGCCGGCTTCGACCCATGCTGTCATCGACTTCGTGTCGACGTGAACTTTGTTGAACTTCTTGAGATCGATGAGAGCGAAGGGAACATCGGAGGTGTAAGAGAGGCCCTCGTAGCTATGTCCCCCGCTACGGACTCGGATTTCCCACCCGTTTTTCACGCAGCAGACCACGCTATTCTTCACTTGCTCTTTGCTTTGCGGTATAACGATCACGTAAGGTTTGCGCACGCCGGGCTCTGCAAATCGAAGATTTTGCAGGGAAAAATTGAGCAGAACGTTATACTCTGAGGTAGAAGACGACGACATGGTCATGATATTTTTCAAACCGCGGTCATGTAAACACGATATCAAGCCGGCGCCCGGATCAGGCGCATCACGGGCGTTCGTAAGTGCCATTAAGAGAGGCAATAACATACAAAAACCAGTAAATAAAGGGCTTATACAACACTTGGCCATCCTCACTGATTAATCGATGCAATCAATCAGAAAACCAAAACTAAATCTATTGGCCGATGAGATGGGATGGCTCATTGATTCCTCAGCAACTCATTGAAACTTATAGAAACGTCTCAATTGGGTAAAGTCGAACAACTTAATCTAAATGTAATTCCTCTGGACAACGTAGTCGGTTGAGACACGTTCCACATTTGACTGATAACATTGAGAACTTTTGCTAAACGAAAGATTATGTCAGCTTTTGGATTTTTCCGCAATCATCGGATATATAATTTATGTGAGTTTTGGTCAAATAACATTTTCACATAAGACTGACAAATAACATTTAGAATTATTTCTTAGAAGGATTATCTTAAATTGTGGAATTTTTTTCTCAATCATAACATTTTCACATTATACTGACAGATAACATTTAGAATTATTTCTTAGAAGGATTATGTTAAATAGTGGAATTGTTTTCGCCATCATAACATTTTCACATAAGACTCACAGATAACATTTAGAATTATTTCTTAGAAGGATTATCTTAAATTGTGGAATTTTTTTTTTAGCAATCATAACATTTTCACATAAGACTCACAGATAACATTTAGAATTATTTCTCAGAAGGATTATCTTAAATTGTGGAATGTTTTTTCGCAATTATAGGATATATATATATTTCTAATGGTGTGGGATATGTATATTTTTGTAGAGAATTGGGTGGAGGATGTCTCTTGTCTTACAAACAAGGATTACATACACCAATTTGGTGTTTAGCTTGAACCTGACCTTAAAATTAGATTATTATTATTATTAAAAGGTAAATTCCATTTTCACATTTAAGTTAACTAATAACATAAAAACAAATTATTTTAATTTTTGGATTTTTTTTTACATAATTTTGGGTCAAATTACATTTTCATTTGACTGATAATATTAAGATTTTTTTTTGGTCAAATGAAATTCTTTTCATTTGAATGATAATATTAAGACTTATTTTTGTTAGACTTACATTTTCATTTAGCTAGAAATATTAAGACTTTTTGTTTACAAAGGAATATCTTAATTTTTACATTTTTTTCACAATAACATATATATAATTTTAGGTCAAATTATAATTTTTATTGATGGAATTGTATTTTTGAATATATAAATGGATTCAACTCCTTAAGAATAGATATCAAACCTAAATTTTATAATTTAGATAATTAATATCCTTATTTTAACTAGTGAATTTTTTCCTCAAATTTAAGTGGTTAATTCTATATAATTTGAGTGTCCCTAGGGTTTTGAATCCATTTCTATATAAAAAATTGTGATTTCATGTAGATTATGTTGTCGGATTCCGACGAAAGAGGGCCAAAACATAGAACAAGATTTTTTTTAACCCTGAGCGCCTCTAAGATTCATTGAAACCACTACAATGGTGACAATAGGGGGAGGAGTGTGGATCCCTCCTATCATAACATTGTGGTTGGAAACAAACATACTCCCAACATTCAACCTTCAACCAATATCATGAACCACCCCATGACACCCCGTCCCTAGTATACCGAAAGTACTATGTGCGACCCAAAACTAAACAACTGAATGAATCCCAACATGATGAACCTAGCAACTCAAAAAAACAACAAACAGGAACCTGCATCCTGCAGGCCAATGAAACATTGAGTTATGAAATTAGAACCACACAGATCAACGAAACCTTTCAATACACGCAAGACCACGTTATCATTTGTAAATTTATGGGTCTTTAGCCTTTGAAAAAAGCCTTGATCTGGTGGATCAAGAGACAATGGGAACCAAAATGAGACGTCGAAAAAATTGGTCTCAAAGGGATTTTTTACCACTTTATTCAACAATGTTCAAGACTGAGATAGAATATTTGAAAATCATCCCTATTTCTTCAAGTCTGCAAGCTTATATCTCTGACTCTAGATCGAGAAATTCAACCCTGCTTAGGAGGATTTCAGTGTTTCCCCTATCTAGATCCATCTGCACTCCCTATCACACGGATATTGGGATCCATAAATCTTGCAGGGCATTGGAAATACCCTTGGCTCCTTTGTAAAAATTGTTGAGGAAACAAAGTAGGGAAAATATATGTCATATGATTGCATTTGTGTCTACTTGAATATGTCAAATCCATTGTCGACTTCAATCTACTTAAGCTTCTAAGACTTTGACTGGATTCAGGCAATTGACTATGAGCACATCCCTTTTCATTGTAGAAAATTCCATGCTCATGGGAATATCTTCCAGGACTATCCCTTGAATGCCCATTCAAATTTGGTAAAAAATGCAATAGCGAAGGATGAGGAGGGATTTCAAAAAGTCACCAATAAGAGAAAATCTCTAAGAAAAATTCCACCACTGCCAAATACAAAAGGCCTTAGGATCATTAATATCTTCGAGACTCTTTCCTCAATCCATGATCACATCTAGGCGGAAAGGAAATCCCAACAAGCGAACCAACAACTCAATGCTTCAAAGAACCACCCTCACCTCGATTATGATAAAAAAAAGAGACAAAGGAACAAATTATTTAGGAACTAAACATACAAATGTAGAGGACGACGAATACATGATCTCTACAGTAGAAGGAAATGAAGAGCATGATGAAGGGGAAGACATGGAAGTAGGAGATATGGATCTACAAGGAATGATGATGCATGCGAGAGAAGAGAGGAAAACTCCATCTAAGAAAAACAAATCCAACTTCTACAAATGCCTCTTCTCAAATACAAAGCCAAACATGCAGCCACTCCCAAAGGTTAGCACACAACATCTTCTTCTTTAGGAATTAAAAATGTTATCTCTAAGGAATCTCCCAAAATGTCAAAGGAGGAAAGAAAAAGAGGTCTCCAAAGCAATAAGCAGTTACTTCAAGAGCTTGAAAAAATCTTGGTAAACTCTAGGAGAATCTCTCTCATGACGGAGAAGTTCCAGGCCGCCCCATCCACCTCTTAATGAATATTATCTCCTGGAACACAATGGGCCTCAATAGCCCAAGCAAGCAATGAATCATGAGGAACAAAATCCTTAGAAACCAACCAACAATTTACTCATGATCCAAGAAACCAAATGATAAACTGATAAGCTCAACATGATAGCCTCTAAATGATGGACATGTTATTTCTCTATGGCTATATATTTTGATGGTGCCTATGGGGGATTCATGCTCTTATGGAACCCCTTGGGGATCCACCTCTCCATATTTTTTTCCACAAAAAGATCGTTGTCTTCTCATTTTCAACTAATCAGATTGGATGAATCAAGATTCATTACTAGTGTCTATGGACCTTAGTTAATGGGGGGAATCTTCACTTCCTTAGAAACATATAAAACCTCAAATATATAGTGGAAACTCACCATTGGATCATTGGAGCATAATTTGACATGATAACTTACCTGACAGAGAAATGAGGCAGAATTAGACACACAAATGTGGAATTTGAAAAATATAAAGAAATTATCTAAGCCTTAAACCTAATTGACTGGGACATAGTGAATGGAACACATATTTGGAACAACCACAGAGGAGGAACCCACCAAATTGCGTCTTGGTTGGATCAATTTCTTCTCATAGACTCATTACTCATTATAGGTTTAGCGATTGAAGCCACAATTAGAACATTGTCCAATCTGCAAATATCTTGACATCAAAGTGAGCGCAAAAAATATGCCATTCAAGTTTTAATCCTTCTGGATGGAGCAACAATCATTTGAAACAAATATCGAAAGGTGGTGGAAGGAAGTAGCCATAGAAAATGGCACACCAATGTTCAAATTCCAACAAAGGCTCAAGAATATTAAGCTTCAGATCAATGTTTGGAATAAAGAAGGGTTTGGGGATATCTTCCAGGAGCAAAAGGACCTCAAAAATAAGATGGAGCACATACAACAAAAAAAATCTTAATAGTGATAACTGCAAATATTGCAGCAAAAGAAACATACCCGAAAATCCAGTTAGCCCTCTGTCACAAGCAAGAGGAACAACTTTGGAGGTAGAAGTCCAGGGTCCAATGGCTCCAAGCCGGGGAACAAAATTCAATTTTTTTCATTGATCTATGATCTAGCATAGATACCACAACAAAATAGTGACTCTAAACCAGGGAAGAAAACTCTCCAAGCATGAAGATATTGAATATGAGTTGACCTAATATTATAACACCTTGTTAGTAGAACTCCAACCTAACAAAATGACAACCATAAAAAAATAACTCAGTACATGCCAAATTTGGTCACAATGAAACATAACGATGCTTTAATGAGGTAGATCTCTCTGAAGGAAGTAGAATAGGAAGTCATGAGCATGCTAAAAGGAAAATCCCCTAGTCCATATGGCTTCGTCACTGACTTCTTCCCTGCTTGTTGGTTTATTATCAAGCATGACATTGTAGAACTAAAAAATCATATCCATCAAGAAATCTGAAGTAAAATATGGCATCAATGGTTGTGGAAAAAAATGTCCACCTTTCTTTCGCTATTGGCCCAAGGGAAAACTCTCACTTGGGACAACCTTACTAAGAGAGGCTTCTCAGGACCGTCCTACTACCACCTCTATAACAATCAAGATGAAACAATAGATCATCATTTTAATAACTGCTCCTGCGTGTCTACTCTATGGGATTGGGGGGATATACATTTTTGGAGATTAGATCACAATAGAATAAGAATTAGGGACGCTATCGAAGGTTGGCATCAACAAATCAATAACAACCCTATTATGAATAGAGCGTGAAAACTCCTCCTATGGTTTATACTATGGAAAACCTGGAAAGAATGGAGCAAATGCAACAAATGGAAGTACAATGTGTCTGGCTCAAAATCAAGCAAGTTATATGTGAAACTATTTTCCTCCACACTTAGATAGAACAAGAGTTGAATAGGGACCTCCTATTTCACAACATCCTTTCAACCCTTAACCTTGACCCTCATAATCAAATATCCTCTCTTCAAATGGTGCAGAAACCATGTGCATCTCCTTTAGATAAGACAGTCGGTGGCATTGGGGGATGGAAAATTAAGTTATAAGTATGCGACATATACTCAATATGGGGAAGGGTGTGTAGATTTAATTTTTAGTTATGGTTCATACCACCAAACTCATTAACAAACACCTCTATTCTATCATGACTTCGATCAATTTCAGGCTTCATCATTCCAATGAATGGGTTGTCTAGGCCATTTGAAAGAACTATGGATTTGAGCAGATATCTCGTCTCATCAACATAATTTTTCTAAATGAGATCGCTTCGGCTTTGAGGGTGTTTAGTATGAAAAATAAGGTTGGCGATTTTCCCCACCGTAGAAGCTCTCCTCTGAATATCTGGATGGGCAGGGCTATCGAAGGTGCCGAAGGAATCACCCCAACCCCTCAACCTCCTACAGTTCAAGCCCCAAACCCATCACCACATGTGTGCAACAAGACGATTAGGCATCTGCAAATGAATACTAGGAGAAAATCCCACAACACATCTAGGAGGAGATAGAAAATGTTGAGGAATTTGTCCGCCTTGAGCAAGGTTCCATCCATGAATGGGAAATTGACACCAAAATGAGCAACTGGGTACTAGATGTGGGAAGTTCCAAGGTGAGGGACACAAAGTATTGGAAAATGGTGTACATGTACTGGCACATAAAGACATTTGTGGGAAATATTCTACAGGATAGAGATGACAATCATGAAGAGATCACATTGCAACTGGAAGAGGTGAGGTGACAACTCCAGGATATCAGAGACAAACTCCCAATTCGGTCCCAAAAGAGCGATGTTCCGAGTGATGGGAATCCCAAGCCTCAACATCATAAGCACTCTACAAGGGCAAGTGGCCTCTCTCCAAAATAATTTCTAGTATGTTTAGAATTTTGACTATAGCAAATAGTTTTTATAGGAGATATTTAGATGAATATATAAAAGCCATTAAGTTCTCCGTCTAGTCTTATTGCTTTACAAGTTTGGCTTTGATTCATAATTTACTTCAAACTCTATAAACATATAACTTTTTTTTTTTGTTATTGGTTTGATTTCCCAAGTAACAAGCCAACAAAACATTAGGTCTTGTATAATTTTTTCCTTAATAAGATAAATATAATTTACAAATTATATATATATATATATATATATATATATATATATATATATAACCCCTCAAAAACATCTATCACACCTAAATTTTATAATCTCTACAATTAATATAAAATAATTTAATTATGCAATTCAAAACCATAACGATTAATTTAATCCAACCATATGATCAAGGGTTGGCGTATGCTATTATATAAAATGTCATAGTAATTGTTGCATTATTTGTATACTTGATTTTTTTTTTTGTTTAAATGATCCATGGAGGAAATTGTCCAATTGCGTACTTTTTAAGTTTAATACAAATTTTTGGTACAACATTGAGTGCATATATTTATGTTTTATTTTATAAGTTCAATGAAAGACTTACATTTAATAAAACAAGGACAATAGTTGTTAGTCCCTCCCTTACGATTATGACGGCAGTTAGTCTCTTCCTTCTAATATTGTTTGTCCATTTTTAAAAATTATGTTAATGTATTATTTTAGTAAAAATTTATGTTAAAGTATTGTGAGTAAAAATAAAAAATCATATTTATTATTAAAGTTTAATTTTTAAATTATATTGATGATGATGATGGTGGTGGTGGTTAACCTCCACTGAGACAAAAATTGGTCTATCGGACCTTAAGAAAAGCAAGAGATTACTTGGATTTCTTTAAAATGTTATTTCGATGCTTGAAAAACATTAAGAAAAACGTTTCAATATTACTAAAGTTTTGATGACTTAGAAGGTTAGGAAGGTCATTATTGTGACAAATATTTGGAAATCGACATCTAATTTGGGTATATGAAGGGAATTCTAGGAGAAAGTGTTTTTCATCTTCAACCCTCTTGGTGTCACAAAGGTGACATATCCTTTCTTTCCACGGTGTTTTGGAGATTGTCCAATGCCTCGATTCACTATGCAGCTCATGATAGTTAGTTCTTATTTTAGCAATATTGATTCTCTTCTTTACGCTAGTCAAAACAGAGAGATACTTTTGTCTTCAAGGTTAGGGTTAGCCACCTTCTTATAATATCTTAATTTTCTTTTATCCTCTAATTCTTTATCGCACCATAGATTCTCCTTAAATTTAACTTGTACAATATTTTTAATATCATCGATATTCTACAGAATAACTTCTTCTTTTATTCCCCAATAATTTAGCCAAGACTTGATATCATTATGCCATCCCTGTTTGAGTCGTTGGTGATTTCGGCTAGATTCTGAAGCAATTTTGGGGAGCCTCTTGTTATCCATGATGTTTACCTTGTTCTGTACATTAAGTACCTAATCATAGTTGTGCTCTATGATCGCTTCGACGAAGAGGATAGGATAGGGTGTATTGCCCTTGATTTTAAGATTATAAGTTATAAAATTCTTTTGGATCTGCTCTACCTTTCTCTAGGATTCTCGAGAAATATTGCATCCCAAAAATTCACATCCATACAAGATAACAAGAGTGAAAAGAGTCTCAAAGATGAGTTTTTTCTTATCCCATAGTCAAAGGTCGGCTAATTTACAATTATTTTCAAGCCCATAATAAGATTTTCACCCTCCATTTATCCTTTTTTCAATGTTATAGTTCCAACTGAGCTTGTGATGAATATCAATTCCAAGATACTTGTACAAATACACTTCCTCCAAGATATTATTGTCATATACAAAATTATCATAGGTGATCTTGTTGGATTTAATGATCATAACCTTCATTTTGTTAGTGTTCATGGTCATACCTGTACTAGAGCAAAAGCCCTTGAGGAATCTAAGTTGCTTACTAAGTTCATAGGGATTACTTGCTATAAGAACAATATCATTGGCGTAGAGAAGAAGGATGATTACTATACTAGCAAGAGTTGGTCCAACACAACCTGTGGCTTCCAAACAATCTTCTAACTTGTCAATATAAATTCCAAAAAGGGTAGTGGATAGGGGAAAACCTTGCTTAACTCATATATTGCAGTTAATTTACTATGAACAACCCTCGGTGCTTCTAAACTTGGAAATAACATTCTCATATAACCTTACCGCATCATCTCTCACAACGGAGGGAACTTTTATCTCTTCTAACCTATTCCAATGGTTGGTCCTAGGCATAGTGTCAATACCTTTCCTAAAGTCAATGAAACAAAAAAGAAGATTGGTTTTATTATTGTGACACTCCTCTTCAATGACTCTAAGTGTGATAAGGT
Organism: Picea engelmannii; assembly: GCA_009831015.1. Classification (NCBI taxonomy): domain Eukaryota; kingdom Viridiplantae; phylum Streptophyta; class Pinopsida; order Pinales; family Pinaceae; genus Picea; species Picea engelmannii. Next base: position 39,013 of record ML838685.1, read on the forward strand.
GGTCCATAGTTGAATGATAACCTCTAAAATCGGCCTAACCTTTAGCTCTTTTTCTATGGATTTATATCTGTAACAACCTAATACTTCTAAACATCATTAAGATTCATAAACATTTTATTTCGTAAACTGAAACAATAACTTCTTAGCATAATAGTGATTCTCATAACAACAACTTCAGGAACTTAGATTTATCACTAAATACTGAATTCATGACAGAAAGAAATAAATACATAACTTAACAAAGTACCTGGTTCTGATGCTAATTTATGTTGTCTCTGTGCCTTGCTGTTGCCTTCCTGCTACCTGCTCCTCAGATCAATCCTGCCACAAACAAGAAAATAACTGCCCAAAACTACTGTCCTCCCTGCCAACTAGGAAAACTACCTAGCTCTAGGATATCTATGGATATCCTGGCCCTCCATGCCCAAAACCTCCAGCAACTCAGTGCCTCCCCTGATCAAAAGCCACAGTGCCCATCTCTGTGCTCACAGCAAGTCCAAAAGTCCTCGGAAAAATCTCTCCTCTGTCGAATGATCCTCCTGTCACCTTCCCCTTTCCCTTATTCCTCCTTCGTCGACTCATGCAGTTACTCCTCTCCAACCACCCTCCGTGCCTGTCCCTTCTCTCCCTTAAATGTTTTATCTTCTCGGGATTCATAGGCTCCCGCTTTGCATACGCAACCATTTTTAAACATTTTTCATTGATCTTTTAAGATTTATTTCTCAGGTCATTAAATGCGATATGCAGTTAGAGTATTACTTAATTAATCACAATTATTTTCTTTAATTAATTTTACTTTACAATCTTTAAATATTTATTTAATTAGGGTCGTTACATACACCCACCCTTCAAGAAACTTTGTCCCGAAGTTTAAGGTATGTGGTGGTACCAAGGAGAAGAGCATGGTTCACACATTCAGAACAAGTAACTAACATTATCAGTAAGTAAGTCAAGAAAGCTCATACATACTAGTGTATGTGTATAAGGAATGCATGTGTAGCTAGTACATGAAAATCTCGTGCACATACTAATAATCAAACTATCATCCTTTAATAATTTAGGTATGCATTCAATCCAATCAACAAGGCTAGTCTTTTATAAAAGACAACAATCAATTAATTATGTGAGAAATTGTTTTAATTACAATTGTCCGGTTCAATAATTTATTTTAAACAACTGTGGTTTAGTTACATAATAATGAGTATTCATATATACACATTTTTTTTTTCCATCAAACCCCATCACAAGACAGATCTCCATATAGTCTCAACTATTCTACTCATCCTTCCTCCCTAACCTACTTCCAACTCCATTCTTATCCGTCCTCTGCTAGACTATCTTGGAGCATCAACTATACTGACCTAACTCCAAATAGAACCCGTAAGTGGAAGTGTCGCTATCTCGACCAAGCTTCCCTAGCAGGCAACTGATAGTCCTCATCACACGTCTTGGGGAGCGTGAACCAGCATCGTCCTCACAGGACTTCAGGTTTCAGAGGATACACGGTGGGAAATGCCTCCACCCCTCCTAACAGAACCAGGGTCAACACCCTACAATGGAGGATACACGGTGGGAAATACCTCCACCCCTCCTAACAGAACCAGGGTCAACACCCTACAATGGAACATACAGGGGCACTATGTTGCTGGAGGTTTTGTCATTGTTTATTCGGTTTTGGGCAGTGTTAGTACCAAAATCATAGCATAATCATGCACTAGTCCACATATCACAACAATGCATCCAAATCAATATAATTTCACACACATTATTCATACCATAATGTTTTCCAGTTAGTGGTCCCGATATCCACTTTCATCATCATTATCACTTGGCTATTTCATAGCCCATACCCTGCAGATTAGTCTGCAACACAACTCATACATTTCTATGCATTATCATCATATAATTGCATACTTTCATCATTTCAATTTGGTATCCTCGTACCAATACATTAACATCAAAGTTTTTCCAATTTGAATTAGATTTCACAATATCCCATAATTCATACTCTTTACACATTCATAAGATGATCATTTACCAAAATAGATTTCATCGTATCCAACATCATTCTAATGGTATTTAAACATTCAACAATTTCTCTTTTTCACAATATGTTGCATCATATACATCATCATCAATAGAATTTAAACATTCATAAAATTTTCATTCACATAATAGATCGCATTACATGCATCATCATCAATAAAACTTAAACATTCATTACTGTTCATAAGTTTAAAGTTTAAGTGTATCACTTAATAGTTTCACTGTGACTGGGAAATAAAGTGTATAGGTCTCAGATAATCATGGCCGTCTAAGTCAAAAGGTAGTGTTACATACACCCCACCCTCGAGAACATATTCTCGAGGTGGTCAAAATAGTGAGGGATAGTCTCGCCGTAGTGTCTCGGCGTCCTCCCAAGTAGCAGATCCTAGACTATACTTGTCCCACTAGACCTTAACTTGAACTACCAGATGGTTTCTGAGCTGTCGGACTCTACGGTCTAATATGCGTAACGGTTCTACCGTGAGGGTTCCCACGTCCGATACCTGCAATTCTTTCCAATTTAGTTTATGTGATTCATCAACAAAATAATGACGTAAAACAGATACATGAAATACATTATGAGTTTTATGCAAGTGGGGTGGCAGTACGAGACGATAGGCAACGGGTCCAATTTTCTCTGGGACCCTAAATGGCCCTATAAATCGAGGTGACAACTTTGTCCCCTTTCCGAACCATATGGTACTCTTATTAGGCCTGATACGAATGAAAACTTGGTCCCCCACTTCATAATTTCGGTCGGTCCTGTGTGCATCCGCATAACTTTTCTGCCTATCCTGTGCTTCCTTTAGCCTCTGCCTGATCTGAATCACCTGTTCCTCCATTTCCTGAATCAATTCTGGCCCAACTGTCACTCGGTCCTCTAATCTATCCCAACTTAATGGCGTTCTACTTGGCCTCCCATACAAATCTTCGTATGGTGGCATTCCGATGGAACTATGATAGCTGTTATTGTAGGCAAACTCTACCAAAGGTAGGTACTTCTCCCACTGGGTTTGATTATCCATCACATACATCCTAAGCATGTCTTCCATAACTTTATTTACTCTCTCAGTTTTCCCATCTGTTTTAGGATGATAAGTTGTGCTTAAGTTCAACTGAGTCCCCAATGCTGACTGTAAACTTGTCCAAAACCTAGATGTGAATCTTTAGTCCCTATCTGAAATGATCTTTTTAGGTATCCCGTGCAAACGGATAACCTCGCTTATGAACACTCGTGCCACATCTGTAACATCGTAAGTGTCTCTTACTGGAATGAAATGAGCACTCTTGGTTAGTTTATCCACTATCACAAGAATGACATTGTGTCTATGAGATGTGAGTGGCAACCCTACAACAAAATCCATTGAGATGACTTCCCATTTGGACATAGGAACATCATGTGGTTGTAGGAGGCCTGCCGGGTGATGGTGATCGGCCTTCACTTGTTGACACTCTAGGCATATGGCGACGAAATGGACTACATCGCGCTTCATGCCTACCCAAAAGAAGAGTTTCTTCATCTCTGCGTACATCTTCTTCACACTCGGATGCGCACAATAAAGTGATCGATGGGCTTCCTTCAGTATGATGCTTCTAATATCCCCACTCTCTGGGATATACATCCTTCCTTGATATCTTAACAATCCATCTGTTTCTAGATTATATCTTTCATACTTTGGGTCTAACTGCCTCCCGCTCTGGAGGTTTTAAGTAACCTTTAAATACCAACTGTCTCCTAGTAGTTGTGCTAACACATGTTCCCTCTGACTGACCTTTAAGGTTACCAAGGAGAAGATACGTGGTCTCCTACTCAAGGCATCTGCGACCACATTTTCCTTTCCCTTTATATATGAAATACCAAAATCATACTCACTCATAAACTCACTCCATCGCCTTTGCCTAGAATTCAGATCTCTTTGAGTGAAGATATGTTTTAAACTTTGATGGTCCGTTTTGAGTTCAAAATTTCACCCCACAAGATAGTGTCTCCAAAGTTTCAGAGCTAGCATTACAACTGCCAACTCTAAATCATGAGTCGTGTATAACTCTTCATGCTTCTTCAACTTTCTTGACGCATAAGCTATCACTCCTCCATCCTGTATTAGCACGGCCCCCAACCCTTGTCTCGAGGCATCCGTGCAGACCATGAAGTCCTTTTCCATATCTGGCACTCGTAGAATTGACGCACTAGTTAGTAACCTCTTAAGCTCAATGAATGCACTATCACATTCTTCCGTCCATTCATACCTGACCCCTTTGCGTTGCAAGGTGGTAATGGGTTTCGCTATTTTTGAGAATCCTTCCACAAATCTCCGGTAATAACCCGCTAGCCCCATGAAGCTTCTCACCTCATGTGCATTTTTTGGCACTGGCCATTCCATAATGGCCTTTACCTTTTCTGGGTCCACCGAGATTCCTTCGCCGGATATGATATGACCTAAATAGTGGATCTCTTTCTGGAATAAGGAACACTTCGACAACTTCTCATACAATTTGTTCTCCCTAAGGCAAGACAACACTATTCGCAAGTGTTCCTCGTGTTCTCTTTCATTCCTKGAATAGATGAGAATGTCRTCTAGAAAAACTTGTACAAAATGATCTAAGTATTTCCGGAATACACCGTTCATGAGGCTCATGAATACTACTGGCGCATTGGTCAATCCGAAAGGTACTACAACAAACTTGTAATGTCCAAATCGAGTTCGAAAGGCAGTTTTTGGGATATCACCCTCCTTAATCCTTAACTGATGATATCCAGATCGCAAATCGATCTTTGAGAATACCGTTGTTCCTTTCATCTGATCGAAGAGGTCATCTATTCGTGGCATTGGGTACCTATTTTTCACTGTAGCATGGTTCAAGTCCCTGTAGTCTATACACAGTCGTAAGGATCCATCCTTCTTCTTTACAAAAATTACCGGTGTGCCCCAAGGTGAGACACTGGGCCTTACTAGCCCTAAGTCTAG
>ML838685.1:44124-61946 GCA_009831015.1 Picea engelmannii
AAGATTATGTTCACAATCTTCAAGAACTGCTCCTTACGTCCCAGATACATCCCTTGGAACGACGCATTCATATCCTTTTTCGTCCCTCCTTCCACTGTAATGCCAAAGAACTGCACACGCATGAACAGATCCTCTTCCACGAAAGGCCAGATGTATTGCCATCGGTGGATAATATCCGTCACCACATCTCGCCCAGTTCTTGAGACTTCAAAGGCCGTGAGAATGGTGGGAACCCTCACCAGTTTTATTTTCCAGGCAATCACGACGCCCCAGCTGCCTCCTCCACCGCCTCTCAGTGCCCAAAACACATCATCACCCATCGCCTTCTTGTCCATAATCTCACCGGAGGCGTTAACGAGCAACGCGTCGATCACATTATCCGCTGCGAGGCCATATTTTCTAGAGAGGAAACCCAGCCCGCCTCCTGCAAAATGACCGCCAGAGCCAATAGTGGGGCAAGTCCCGGCAGGAAATCCATTGTTGTTAGTCTTGTTTGCAATCCCAGAATAAACTTGACCCAACGTCGCACCGGCTTCGACCCACGCTGTCATCGACTTGATGTCGACATGGACGTTGTCGAAGTTCATGAGATCAATGAGAACGAAGGGAACATCGGAGGTGTAAGACAGGCCCTCGTAACTGTGCCCCCCGCTACGGACTCGGATTTCCCACCGGTTTTTCACGCAGCACACCACGCTATTCTTCACCTGCTCTTTGCTTTGCGGTATAACGATCACATAAGGTTTGCCCACGCCGGGCTCTGCAAATCGAAGATTTTGCAGAGAAAAATTGAGCAGAACATCATATTCCGAAGTAGAAGACGACGACATGGTCGTGATATTTTTTAAACCGCGGTCATGTAAGCATGATATCAATCCGGCGCCCGGATCAGGGGCGTCACGGGCGTTGGTAACTGCCATTAACAGGGGCACTAACATACATAAAGTAGTAAATAAAGGGGTTATACAACACTCCTCCATTCTCACCGATTAATCGATGCAATCACTGAGAACACCAAAACTAAATCTGTTCGCAGATGAGATGGATTGGTTCATTGATTCCTCAGCAATTTCATTGCAACTTATAAAGTCGAACGTCCTAATCTAAATATAATTCCTCTCGATAACGTTAGGACACGTTCAACATTTGACTGACAGGGTTAAAAACCTTTTGCTACGAAGGATTTTCTAATTTCTCTCGACGACGTTGCAAGTTGGGCCACGTTCCACATTTCATTGACAAAATTACTTCAGTTTTTGGATTTTTTCTTGAACTTTCTAATTTCTCTCGACGACTTTGCAAGTTGGGCCGCGTTCCACATTTCATTGACAAAATTACTTCAGTTTTTGGATTTTTTCTTGAAATTTCGATATGTTGATGAATTTAATTCCAAAACAACTTCTATTATGATTAAATTTTATAATCTTAGTAATTACCAGAAAGGCCTATATCTATTGGATATCTATTGGAGATGGGCACAATTAATCACCTTTTAATCTAAAATTCTAATCTGATGGCTAACAATTGAAGATGCTGGCATATTCTTAGTCGTCCTCCGAAATCAATGAATGTGATTTACTCTTCATAACTTGTATTTTTGAATGCATCAGTGACCTGTTTACTTTTTAACATTTACCTAATCATATTAAGAAATTAACCTTTGGAATTACCACATTTGAAATTAACTTTTAGATTTCCACATGTGCGTTTCAGTTGTCTGGGAGGAAGCTTTGGCATGCCTTTCGGTGTTCACTAGCCACTTTGCATAAAGAAAACCCTCCACATCTCAACCACGTAATCTTCACTGATAAAGGGATGAAGAATAATTAAACGTGGCAATCATATGATGTTACAGTAACTTCTTAATATGATTAGGTAAATGTTAAAAAATAAACAGGTTAACCAATGCATTTATAAATGCAAAGAAATTATCAACAATAAATCTGACCCATTGATTTTGGAGGACGACTAAGAATATGCCAGCATTTTCAATGCATAACCATCAAATTAGAATTTAAAATTAAAAGATCATTAATTGTGCCCATCTCCAATAGATATACACCTTTCTGCTTAAATATATATATGAAAATTATTATTTTAATATATAAATGAAGTCAAGTCAAAACAAACCTCTATTACATCTCAATAATTATTTTATATAAAAAGCGATATACTTCTAAATCATAACGATTAATTTATATAAAAAGATCCTATACTTCTAAATCTTAACGATTAATTTAATTCAACCATGTGATAAGCGTTTGGCGAATTTGATTAAATAAATCTTGTGGTACTAATCTTCTTAACATCGAATTCCTGCCGCGGTATCTGTATATATGATTTATTTTTTATGATCTGTTGACGAAATTGTCCAATCGCCTACGTTTTAAGTTTAATACAAATTTCTGGGTAGAGTATTGAGCTAAGCAACGATGCATAAATTTATGTTTTCATTTTATAAGTTCAATGAAAGGCATACATTTATTAAAACAAGAGCAATAGCCGTTAGTCCCTCCCTTACGACTCTGACGGCAATAGCTGTTAGTCTCTCCCCTCTAATATTCTGTTTGTCCAGTTTTAAAGATTCTGTTAATGTTTATTCGTTGACTTCTAGATAAAAATAAAATTAAAAAACTATGTTAATGTATTATTTAATTTACTTATGAAAAAACAAAAGTTATATTTAAAAATAAATTGAAGCTTAGTTATTAGAATATAGTCTTAAAATACAGTTTGAATGATCTAATGAATAGTAACATATGTTTTTTTATTAGGAGGTTACAAGTTCAAATCCATAGAGTAGTAGTTTGTATAGATGTTTTTTTTTAAATAAACTTAAAATTTTATATATATTAATGAGTACTTGAATCAAAACAGTTATCAATTTTTTTACAAAATTGTCCTACTATTATAGACAATATGAAATTCCTTATACATTATACATTCTGGCATACCCAAGCGCAATATATTCTGATATATTTTCTCAGTAGCAAAATACATTTGAAATACATGATTAAGATGCTGATTAATATTCTTGTTCTTCCTGAACTTAAACTTGACTTGGTGTGTTATCTTCAGTTTTTATTGGTTTTCTTTCCCATCCTTCTTCAGTTTTTATTGGTTTTCTTTCCCATCCTTCTTGGTCCTTACCAGATTGTCTAGTTCAAGAGATTCCTATAGTTTGATTGTTGGATCTTGACCAGATTGTCCGATTCAAGAGATTCCTATAATTTGATTGTTGGATTTTGAATTAGAATGTTGGGATGTTGCACTTGCACTTAGTTAATTGATTCTTTTTCTAGGACATCCATATGCCAAGAAGGTTTGCTATTGTTTTTTTAATTCACTGATCTATTATCTCTCTTCCTCTCTTACTCTTAATTGATTGCATCCATGTTCCATGGAGCCCATCATTTGAAGAAGCATTGCCACAGATCCTCTACGTCTCTTGCTCTAAAGTATCAGAGCTATGAAAGAGGGAATTTATCATCTGTTTTATGTGGTTGAACTTGGTTGCAAATTCCCTAATTTGAATTTTGGAACCCTCAAAATTATCTTCATGCCTCCTTAAAATAAGTTTGATCTCACTCCATGAGGGATCCATAACGGGGTGGCTAATTTCTCCTTAATTCCATATATTTGTGCACAAAAACCAATTTGCAATTTCCTAGTGGGAGAAGGATGCCACTTATGTCCTGAATTTATCCCAGCAGTTGGATGGAGGGTGTTCCTACTCGGATAGGTCTAAGATCCATGATTTTGAGGGTATAGCTTAGTATTGAGGTCCTGGAGTATGTCGAGGTTGAATTGAGAACCCAACCACACATATACGTTGGCTAATAAACATACCCGAAATTCCCTGCGAGATCTAAATCCCCGTAGACCGCCAATTGACAAACCAATGGAAATTGTAGATATAGAGGACTCATAGAAAATGATTTTGGTCAACAGGTTAGCAAATTGATGGCCATCTAAAATAACCCTAAAATACCCAGAGACAAGACAAAGCTAGGAGGGGAAAGAAGCAGGGAAAGGAACCTCTATCTCGAACATAATTTCCTGTATATCCTCAGCGCCACAAATAGAGAGGTCGACCCAAAAATAATTTTTTCCCACAAACAAAATTTCACGAATTCTTATTAACAAACCATGAATACTGAAACTACGATGCTCATGGTATAACCAGGGGTACCTGAAAACTAGAGCGTCTTCACCACTACCATTCACTTTTCATGGTTGTTTCTCCTATCTTGGCCATCTGCTTTAGAGATGCACAAACCCATTATTTCCTTCCTTAGAAATTTGATGCCACACGCGTAGGGTTGAAGTGCGAATTTACTTTTCAAGTTAGTGAAGTGTGCAAGAAACAACCAATTTACATTAGAACATATTCTTCCATCCAATATATTAACTAGCACAACCGCAAAGTGGCTGGTGAACGTCGAAAGGCGATGCCAAAGTTTTTTCTCAGACAGTTGAAACACACAGATAGCTGAAACTCACATAGAGGTGAGGAAATCTAAAAGTTAATTTCAAATGTGGTAATTCCAAAGATTAATCAGTTAAATGTGACAATCATATGGTGCATGAACAACTGAAACTCACATAGAGGTGAGGAAATCTAAAATTTAATTTCAAATGTGGTAATTCCAAAGGTTAATCAATTAAATGTGGCAATCATATGGTGGTACAGTAATTTCTTAATATGATTAGGTAAATGTTAAAAAGTAAACAGGTTAACTGATACATTCAAAAATACAAGGAAGTTATCAAGAGTAAATCACATTCACTGATTTGGGAGGACGACTAAGAACATACTAGCATCTTCAATTGTTAGCCATTAGATTAGAATTTTAGATTAAAAGGTGATTAATTGTGCCCATCTCCAATAGGTATATGCCTTTCGGCGTAATTACAATCATCGTGAGATTAAGGGATGAGTTGAAACCTTAAGTTCCCATTTAACACTATGTTACCTTTTCTCATCTCTGATCCAACCTTGGAAAGTTTGTCTGCTTCGACATTTACTTCTCTTTTGAAGTGATATAGAGTGATTTTTTGAAAATGCAAGTGCATCTAGAGAGACATACATGACACCTAAATAGATATTTCCCCAATGATATTCCTTTTAACAATAACCATCATGGAATCTCCATATATGATGAGGTTTTTAATTCTCTTAGAATGAGCCATTTTGATACGTGCATAAAGAACATAGGCTTCCTCTTCATTGTTAGTGATTAACCCAAGTTCCCAAGAAAAAATGATAAGTGATTGACCCATGAACTTACAAATTATCTCCCTTGCACCTGGCGTCCCAAATTGTATTGATTTTTAATATTTGTAATGTTGTTAATTAATTAATTAATTTAAAATTATTATTTAATTTTTTTTGAATTATATTTAAATTGTTTGCAACTTGGATTTGATATAATTATTATTCTAGAATTTTATTAAAATAATATTGTATGTACAATTTAATTCACTTATTTACTTAGTTTAAGAAACATTTGTATTATTGTAGATGTGGGTGACCAGATGGAAACCCACACCCACTCTCCTGGAACGTGCCACGATGATTAGATGTGTTCCACCTCACATCCCCTCATGCTCTTTAACTACCCTCCCCCCTCGAGGCAACGTTCATTCACTACGTCCATGGCCCCTGCCTCTCACCCACGCACTATATGCACTCTTTTGCAGCTCCCACGCTCTAACAGTCCGACGACCATAATGGCATCGGACGTGACCCCTCCCCTCCCTCACGATCTTTCTTTGGTCGTATGTGTACAATCCCCTCACTCTCACCTTGCCTCCCTTGCAGACGAGCTCTTTGCGTTCCTTTGACATCACCCCTCTGTGTTTCGAGCTAGGTGGCAGCTCTAATTTGCACCTTGTCCTCCCAATTTATCCACCATTCCTCCTTGTCAGCACGACATCCCCACCCTGGGACAGAGTGGTCGTGACAGACACACCTCCTCAACTCCTCACCTGCCCTTCCCGACCAACCAAGATGGATTTGATCGCTCTGTTCCGGGTCCCCTACGACAATTGCTTGACGACTAGGAAGAAGAGATCTCTGGCTCCCTCCCAGCATCTCGTCGCACCTCTAGGCATCGACGCAACTATTGGGTGGTAAAACAACTACTCTCCCATGCTCTCCTCAGCCTCCCTGGTGTCTTTGTTCATAGCCCTTCTAGCTCACCTGACTCATCCCACTCCCCATAGCTCGCCCCCCCTTCTTCTCCAACCTCCCCCATCACTCGTCCTGCTCCCTCCGCAACCCCTCCCACCTCCTCGACGCCTCTCGAGACACCTAGCATCAGTGCTAAGGAGACACCTCCAAGCATGGGTGGCACATTGACAGCTCCAGGCATGCACAACGATGGCTCCAGGGATGAAAATCATGTTGGCTGCCCCATGCACAGACAACTCGCTGAAGGTTCCCGACATCAAAACAATAGCCCTCCCGATCAAACACCCGTCCACAGACAGCTCTAGCTCAGCCAATGACAGTGACAGTGACTTTCATGGTTGTCCAGTCATAGAAGAAAATCCCATGGACGACCCCATCCTTGATGTTTAGGCCTCTTCACCACTTCTCAGGTTTTTTTCAGGTTTATTTAGCTATTTGCAAGCTTTTCTGGTTTTCGGTAAAAGACACACAAATCCCTAAAACTCAGTTTTATTTTTTGGGGTATGCATGGTTTCCCATTAAGGGCAGGAAAAATTCCATGCCTAGTTTCCCACTAAGGGTAGGCACAACTTTTTCCACTATGTATTTTCTTGACTCTACTTTACTTCACTGTATTTTAATAGAATATACATCGAGCTTACAAAAAAAAGAAACATTTATATATAAATAAAACATAAATATGAACTTAAAAGAAAGACCAATTGTGGAGGGTGTGTTGCATCCCTCGTTTTCAATACAACTTTTTTCCAAGCCCTTCTATTCACCATTAATTTATTATGGTATGAACATTGAGTGTTATGTGCAATGGAAAATAAATATCATTGCAATGCCACTTGAAGATAGGAACACATTGAGTGCCATGTGCACTGGAAATTAAAAGACAACACAAATGCATTCCTCGAACAAGAAGGACATTTATTAATTATGTGTTTTATTTTTTAAAGGTCCTTCATTTTTTATGGAGAAACATTTCATTGCTCTCCTGACCTCTAAGTGAGCATATAGAGGGATAATTTATGGATTTTAACTTTTTCTAGCTACAACACCTTTAGGCCTTTAGCCATTTCTTCCCATCAAATGAGGCACAAGCCCCTCTTAGGGTCAATGAGCCCAAAAACCCAAAAGATGAGGAAACAGAGAGGAGGAAGTGTGGAAAGTGATAAGTATGGATTGGGATGGTACGATGACCCTTCAAGGAGACCCTTTAGTAGCAACCCTTTCCCCGAGGGTGACCCACTTACTAGGAAATCATGTCAACCACCAAGGTGAAATAAGGCAAAAGGTATAATTTCCAAGAAAATGTTTTCATAATCAAGAAAAGACTCTTTGCAACATGCGTAAATGCTTCAATTATTAAAATGACACTTAGCATGAGACCAAACTTGTTACCACATGAAGCAACATCTATTGTCCTTTCTGGGCCAAGCTGATGTGGTGGACACAACTATGTTGTTATCGATGAATAGTGATGTGTGGTGGAGAGTAGAGGGGCTCAGCTGGTCATGTAGCTATCGACACTCCACGTCTTCATGTGGGCCTCGAGACAACATGTGGGCGAACGGATGGCAGCTGACATTTCATATCTACCATATACTGCTATTGTGAGTCCAAGCCCCTAGAAGCTTCTAATCTTCGTCTCATTCAGATTTGTGACGTCGTCTCTCCACGGCGTCGGGAGATTGCCTTCCTCTGGCTTCCAAATTCTATTAGTTGAATGATTATGAGGGAACGAATATTCAAATTTTAAATACGTTGAATGATTTTGATGGAACTATCATTCAAGTTTTAAATACATTGAACTCCCAAGCTCGTGATTATGAGGGAAGAATATTCAAGTTTTGAATACATTAAATCCCAATCTCAGGGCGATGAAGACGCCTTTCAATTTGCACTAAAAACTGACAGATAAATAATCATAAACCTTCAGCGAAAAATTGAAGTTAATCGGGTGACAATCCAAATATTACTTTTCACATTTTGGTACTCTTCATCAAGTGACATGAGAATCTACGTTTTATTTATTAATTAATATTAATAATAGGGCATACCCAGATCATAAGTCCCAATAACATTGCCCAATAATTTGATTGGTAAAGTTTACGAAGGTATACATACCCTACCCCCTTTATTTGAATCTATGACCTCTTAAAAGGAAACACATGTTCTTAACCATTAGGCCCACTCAGACTGTATATAAAGTTATATAAAATTAAAATTATTCTAATTAAAACTAAGATTAAATTTATTAATAATATATTAATTAATAAAATTAAAATTAATATATTGATTAATGCATTATTACAGTAAAATATAATTAGATTGTTCCTCATTTTGTCATTACCTATGCAACTTCATCAACCACAAGTTATATGGCTGTGGTAGTATCTAGCATCTAGAAGAAGTACATTGGTTGTGCTAATATAGCATTGCATGGTCAAAGTATTGCAGCGGTGCTACTAGATTGACTGTGCTAAGATAGTATTCCATGGTCAAAATAGTGCAGCGGTGTTATTCTTTGACCAGGACATGAACATGTCAGTCCACCAAAGTAAGTTAATTCGTACAAAACATTTTCTTAACATTTGGTAAGAATTTATGCCGAAGGTACAGTATATAACAGGGATTTATAACAAAGGTTTTGACTCAATTTAAAAGGACTTGGAATTTATATCGTGAATTTCAATTGTGTGAACTTCAACGACCAATTCGAATTCTGTGGGCAATTACGACATGTTTAACATTTGACCGAGTGCAACAATTATAATTCCATAATCCTTCGACTATTCACGACTCTGAGGAATACTTAATATCTTTTACAATTCCATAACCTTTACACTCATCACGACTTTGAGGAAGACAAAACAATTATTTTGTAGTGGAAATTTCAACTTTTCTGTTTTTTACTTTTCCTTTATATATAAAATGTTTAAAAATAGTTTTTCTCCATGTGTATATACTAGCACAGCTACATAATTGTGGCTTGTGGCAATCAGTTAGTTATCAAAGTAATTTTTAAATATGATTAGATAAATGTAAAAAAATAAACACATAAATTGATGTCTTTATAATAGTTAGGAAGTTAATGATTGAAATCACAGCCATTTATTTTATGTGACTACTAAGAATATTCCAGCCATATTTAATCCTATGCCTAAAAATATTTAAATTTTATATATAAAATATTTAAAAATAAATTAAAAATAATATTAAATATAAAAAAATTCATATAATAATAATATTAATATTATTATAAATTTTTATCGATAAGAGAATCTTTATTTATGATAAAAGAATCTTTTAGTACAAAAATTTAACTCCTAAAATCGAGAAAAATATACATAATTTATATATATAATAATGACGGTAAATAAATTCTACATACATATTGTTGTTATAACATGACTGAAACTAAAGTATTTGAATTGTTGTTATAACACGACTCAAACTAAAGTATTTGAATTATGAAATGCATGATTTCCGCATCTTCCCTTCTACTCTCATATTAGACTAAGTGAGTGCATTTAGGAAATGATATGAATGCATTTGGAAAGTTATCCATAAGATTTAGTACGTTAATGAAGATGACCACATTTTAACCAATTATGGGTACAAGGATACAATATTAGATATTCTTCAACCATTTTTATAAATTAAAAAATTATAACTATTATCATAATAGCTAACCAATATTGACATGGTATCCTCATAACATTAATATACTAAATCGAAGATAATATTAATATACTAAATCCAAAAAAACACTTGATAAGAGGCTTCTAAATTGACAATTAATAAAACTTCAATCATGCACTTACACTTGCCTATGTTAATTATGTAGATGGCCACTCATGAAAATATAACAGCCGTGTGATATCCTCTTTGGAGAGAGTGAGAAAAAATACATGTAAAACATAATGTCTACATAAAATTCACCATATATGATGCTCGGCGTTTCAGACTGCCACTCCGTTAAGGAGGGAAGTGGCTTAACCTGTAGCCTTATTTTGGATTACGATCAGGCGGGTGATTAGACAGTGAGGATAATCAATTATTTCTTGGGGGAATGCTCTGAGAATTTCTGAAAAAATTGTGGGGATCAACTTCTGTTTTGGCCTTCACAAGTCTATCGAAATTGTCGTGGAAATACTTCTTACCCCATGCTTCGGCTTCTATCACTGTGGAACTTCCATTGACTGCACTTCCCAGATCGAGATCCAAATAATTAACATAAGCAGCTCTGGGAGAAGAAGAAACATAAGGAGCCATGTATGCGTAAAGCTTTCGCATCCAGTTAAGGTAGTGCTCATCGTCGCTGCTTTCCTTCCACACCACCTTGTACTGTATGTCGAATATATTTCCGGCTCTGTGAGGGAAGGGCAGTGCAGTGGAAGGAATCCTGTCCATTATCCCTCCCAGAGGAGAGAAACATACAAAGGCGTTCACCTCTTCTATCATGATGTCCAACAATCCTTGGAGGCCTGGTTTGGGCAGCGGGGATCTTGCCATATCTGATTTTATTTTGAAGTGGACTTTGTTGAAATAGTATCTGTCTGTTAATTCGCTCACGTTAGTAGTCCCTCCGATAAAAGACGTAGACTCGATCCAGCTCATTTCACTGCACTCGTCCTCCTTCATCTTCAATTCCGGAAAGATTATGTTCACATTCTTCAAGAACTGCTCCTTACGTCCCAGATACATCCCTTGGAACGACGCATTCATATCCTTTTTCGTCCCTCCTTCCACTGTGATGCCAAAGAACTGCACACGCATGAACAGATCATCTTCCACGAAAGGCCAGATGTATTGCCATCGGTGGATGGTATCCGCCACCAGATCTCGCCCGGTTCTTGACACTTTAAAGGCCGTGAGGATGGTGGGAACTCTCACCAGTTTTATTTTCCAGGCAATCACGACGCCCCAGCTGCCTCCTCCACCGCCTCTCAGTGCCCAAAATACATCATCGCCCATCGCCTTCTTGTCCATAATCTCACCGGAGGCGTTAACGAGCAATGCGTCGATCACGTTATCCGCTGCGAGGCCATATTTTCTAGAGAGGAAACTCAGCCCGCCTCCGGCGAAATGACCGCCGGAGCCAACAGTGGGGCAAATCCCGGCAGGAAATCCATGGTTGTTGGTCTTGTTTGCAATCCCAGAATAAATTTCACCCAAAGTCGCGCCGGCTTCGACCCATGCTGTCATCGACTTCGTGTCGACGTGAACTTTGTTGAACTTCTTGAGATCGATGAGAGCGAAGGGAACATCGGAGGTGTAAGAGAGGCCCTCGTAGCTATGTCCCCCGCTACGGACTCGGATTTCCCACCCGTTTTTCACGCAGCAGACCACGCTATTCTTCACTTGCTCTTTGCTTTGCGGTATAACGATCACGTAAGGTTTGCGCACGCCGGGCTCTGCAAATCGAAGATTTTGCAGGGAAAAATTGAGCAGAACGTTATACTCTGAGGTAGAAGACGACGACATGGTCATGATATTTTTCAAACCGCGGTCATGTAAACACGATATCAAGCCGGCGCCCGGATCAGGCGCATCACGGGCGTTCGTAAGTGCCATTAAGAGAGGCAATAACATACAAAAACCAGTAAATAAAGGGCTTATACAACACTTGGCCATCCTCACTGATTAATCGATGCAATCAATCAGAAAACCAAAACTAAATCTATTGGCCGATGAGATGGGATGGCTCATTGATTCCTCAGCAACTCATTGAAACTTATAGAAACGTCTCAATTGGGTAAAGTCGAACAACTTAATCTAAATGTAATTCCTCTGGACAACGTAGTCGGTTGAGACACGTTCCACATTTGACTGATAACATTGAGAACTTTTGCTAAACGAAAGATTATGTCAGCTTTTGGATTTTTCCGCAATCATCGGATATATAATTTATGTGAGTTTTGGTCAAATAACATTTTCACATAAGACTGACAAATAACATTTAGAATTATTTCTTAGAAGGATTATCTTAAATTGTGGAATTTTTTTCTCAATCATAACATTTTCACATTATACTGACAGATAACATTTAGAATTATTTCTTAGAAGGATTATGTTAAATAGTGGAATTGTTTTCGCCATCATAACATTTTCACATAAGACTCACAGATAACATTTAGAATTATTTCTTAGAAGGATTATCTTAAATTGTGGAATTTTTTTTTTAGCAATCATAACATTTTCACATAAGACTCACAGATAACATTTAGAATTATTTCTCAGAAGGATTATCTTAAATTGTGGAATGTTTTTTCGCAATTATAGGATATATATATATTTCTAATGGTGTGGGATATGTATATTTTTGTAGAGAATTGGGTGGAGGATGTCTCTTGTCTTACAAACAAGGATTACATACACCAATTTGGTGTTTAGCTTGAACCTGACCTTAAAATTAGATTATTATTATTATTAAAAGGTAAATTCCATTTTCACATTTAAGTTAACTAATAACATAAAAACAAATTATTTTAATTTTTGGATTTTTTTTTACATAATTTTGGGTCAAATTACATTTTCATTTGACTGATAATATTAAGATTTTTTTTTGGTCAAATGAAATTCTTTTCATTTGAATGATAATATTAAGACTTATTTTTGTTAGACTTACATTTTCATTTAGCTAGAAATATTAAGACTTTTTGTTTACAAAGGAATATCTTAATTTTTACATTTTTTTCACAATAACATATATATAATTTTAGGTCAAATTATAATTTTTATTGATGGAATTGTATTTTTGAATATATAAATGGATTCAACTCCTTAAGAATAGATATCAAACCTAAATTTTATAATTTAGATAATTAATATCCTTATTTTAACTAGTGAATTTTTTCCTCAAATTTAAGTGGTTAATTCTATATAATTTGAGTGTCCCTAGGGTTTTGAATCCATTTCTATATAAAAAATTGTGATTTCATGTAGATTATGTTGTCGGATTCCGACGAAAGAGGGCCAAAACATAGAACAAGATTTTTTTTAACCCTGAGCGCCTCTAAGATTCATTGAAACCACTACAATGGTGACAATAGGGGGAGGAGTGTGGATCCCTCCTATCATAACATTGTGGTTGGAAACAAACATACTCCCAACATTCAACCTTCAACCAATATCATGAACCACCCCATGACACCCCGTCCCTAGTATACCGAAAGTACTATGTGCGACCCAAAACTAAACAACTGAATGAATCCCAACATGATGAACCTAGCAACTCAAAAAAACAACAAACAGGAACCTGCATCCTGCAGGCCAATGAAACATTGAGTTATGAAATTAGAACCACACAGATCAACGAAACCTTTCAATACACGCAAGACCACGTTATCATTTGTAAATTTATGGGTCTTTAGCCTTTGAAAAAAGCCTTGATCTGGTGGATCAAGAGACAATGGGAACCAAAATGAGACGTCGAAAAAATTGGTCTCAAAGGGATTTTTTACCACTTTATTCAACAATGTTCAAGACTGAGATAGAATATTTGAAAATCATCCCTATTTCTTCAAGTCTGCAAGCTTATATCTCTGACTCTAGATCGAGAAATTCAACCCTGCTTAGGAGGATTTCAGTGTTTCCCCTATCTAGATCCATCTGCACTCCCTATCACACGGATATTGGGATCCATAAATCTTGCAGGGCATTGGAAATACCCTTGGCTCCTTTGTAAAAATTGTTGAGGAAACAAAGTAGGGAAAATATATGTCATATGATTGCATTTGTGTCTACTTGAATATGTCAAATCCATTGTCGACTTCAATCTACTTAAGCTTCTAAGACTTTGACTGGATTCAGGCAATTGACTATGAGCACATCCCTTTTCATTGTAGAAAATTCCATGCTCATGGGAATATCTTCCAGGACTATCCCTTGAATGCCCATTCAAATTTGGTAAAAAATGCAATAGCGAAGGATGAGGAGGGATTTCAAAAAGTCACCAATAAGAGAAAATCTCTAAGAAAAATTCCACCACTGCCAAATACAAAAGGCCTTAGGATCATTAATATCTTCGAGACTCTTTCCTCAATCCATGATCACATCTAGGCGGAAAGGAAATCCCAACAAGCGAACCAACAACTCAATGCTTCAAAGAACCACCCTCACCTCGATTATGATAAAAAAAAGAGACAAAGGAACAAATTATTTAGGAACTAAACATACAAATGTAGAGGACGACGAATACATGATCTCTACAGTAGAAGGAAATGAAGAGCATGATGAAGGGGAAGACATGGAAGTAGGAGATATGGATCTACAAGGAATGATGATGCATGCGAGAGAAGAGAGGAAAACTCCATCTAAGAAAAACAAATCCAACTTCTACAAATGCCTCTTCTCAAATACAAAGCCAAACATGCAGCCACTCCCAAAGGTTAGCACACAACATCTTCTTCTTTAGGAATTAAAAATGTTATCTCTAAGGAATCTCCCAAAATGTCAAAGGAGGAAAGAAAAAGAGGTCTCCAAAGCAATAAGCAGTTACTTCAAGAGCTTGAAAAAATCTTGGTAAACTCTAGGAGAATCTCTCTCATGACGGAGAAGTTCCAGGCCGCCCCATCCACCTCTTAATGAATATTATCTCCTGGAACACAATGGGCCTCAATAGCCCAAGCAAGCAATGAATCATGAGGAACAAAATCCTTAGAAACCAACCAACAATTTACTCATGATCCAAGAAACCAAATGATAAACTGATAAGCTCAACATGATAGCCTCTAAATGATGGACATGTTATTTCTCTATGGCTATATATTTTGATGGTGCCTATGGGGGATTCATGCTCTTATGGAACCCCTTGGGGATCCACCTCTCCATATTTTTTTCCACAAAAAGATCGTTGTCTTCTCATTTTCAACTAATCAGATTGGATGAATCAAGATTCATTACTAGTGTCTATGGACCTTAGTTAATGGGGGGAATCTTCACTTCCTTAGAAACATATAAAACCTCAAATATATAGTGGAAACTCACCATTGGATCATTGGAGCATAATTTGACATGATAACTTACCTGACAGAGAAATGAGGCAGAATTAGACACACAAATGTGGAATTTGAAAAATATAAAGAAATTATCTAAGCCTTAAACCTAATTGACTGGGACATAGTGAATGGAACACATATTTGGAACAACCACAGAGGAGGAACCCACCAAATTGCGTCTTGGTTGGATCAATTTCTTCTCATAGACTCATTACTCATTATAGGTTTAGCGATTGAAGCCACAATTAGAACATTGTCCAATCTGCAAATATCTTGACATCAAAGTGAGCGCAAAAAATATGCCATTCAAGTTTTAATCCTTCTGGATGGAGCAACAATCATTTGAAACAAATATCGAAAGGTGGTGGAAGGAAGTAGCCATAGAAAATGGCACACCAATGTTCAAATTCCAACAAAGGCTCAAGAATATTAAGCTTCAGATCAATGTTTGGAATAAAGAAGGGTTTGGGGATATCTTCCAGGAGCAAAAGGACCTCAAAAATAAGATGGAGCACATACAACAAAAAAAATCTTAATAGTGATAACTGCAAATATTGCAGCAAAAGAAACATACCCGAAAATCCAGTTAGCCCTCTGTCACAAGCAAGAGGAACAACTTTGGAGGTAGAAGTCCAGGGTCCAATGGCTCCAAGCCGGGGAACAAAATTCAATTTTTTTCATTGATCTATGATCTAGCATAGATACCACAACAAAATAGTGACTCTAAACCAGGGAAGAAAACTCTCCAAGCATGAAGATATTGAATATGAGTTGACCTAATATTATAACACCTTGTTAGTAGAACTCCAACCTAACAAAATGACAACCATAAAAAAATAACTCAGTACATGCCAAATTTGGTCACAATGAAACATAACGATGCTTTAATGAGGTAGATCTCTCTGAAGGAAGTAGAATAGGAAGTCATGAGCATGCTAAAAGGAAAATCCCCTAGTCCATATGGCTTCGTCACTGACTTCTTCCCTGCTTGTTGGTTTATTATCAAGCATGACATTGTAGAACTAAAAAATCATATCCATCAAGAAATCTGAAGTAAAATATGGCATCAATGGTTGTGGAAAAAAATGTCCACCTTTCTTTCGCTATTGGCCCAAGGGAAAACTCTCACTTGGGACAACCTTACTAAGAGAGGCTTCTCAGGACCGTCCTACTACCACCTCTATAACAATCAAGATGAAACAATAGATCATCATTTTAATAACTGCTCCTGCGTGTCTACTCTATGGGATTGGGGGGATATACATTTTTGGAGATTAGATCACAATAGAATAAGAATTAGGGACGCTATCGAAGGTTGGCATCAACAAATCAATAACAACCCTATTATGAATAGAGCGTGAAAACTCCTCCTATGGTTTATACTATGGAAAACCTGGAAAGAATGGAGCAAATGCAACAAATGGAAGTACAATGTGTCTGGCTCAAAATCAAGCAAGTTATATGTGAAACTATTTTCCTCCACACTTAGATAGAACAAGAGTTGAATAGGGACCTCCTATTTCACAACATCCTTTCAACCCTTAACCTTGACCCTCATAATCAAATATCCTCTCTTCAAATGGTGCAGAAACCATGTGCATCTCCTTTAGATAAGACAGTCGGTGGCATTGGGGGATGGAAAATTAAGTTATAAGTATGCGACATATACTCAATATGGGGAAGGGTGTGTAGATTTAATTTTTAGTTATGGTTCATACCACCAAACTCATTAACAAACACCTCTATTCTATCATGACTTCGATCAATTTCAGGCTTCATCATTCCAATGAATGGGTTGTCTAGGCCATTTGAAAGAACTATGGATTTGAGCAGATATCTCGTCTCATCAACATAATTTTTCTAAATGAGATCGCTTCGGCTTTGAGGGTGTTTAGTATGAAAAATAAGGTTGGCGATTTTCCCCACCGTAGAAGCTCTCCTCTGAATATCTGGATGGGCAGGGCTATCGAAGGTGCCGAAGGAATCACCCCAACCCCTCAACCTCCTACAGTTCAAGCCCCAAACCCATCACCACATGTGTGCAACAAGACGATTAGGCATCTGCAAATGAATACTAGGAGAAAATCCCACAACACATCTAGGAGGAGATAGAAAATGTTGAGGAATTTGTCCGCCTTGAGCAAGGTTCCATCCATGAATGGGAAATTGACACCAAAATGAGCAACTGGGTACTAGATGTGGGAAGTTCCAAGGTGAGGGACACAAAGTATTGGAAAATGGTGTACATGTACTGGCACATAAAGACATTTGTGGGAAATATTCTACAGGATAGAGATGACAATCATGAAGAGATCACATTGCAACTGGAAGAGGTGAGGTGACAACTCCAGGATATCAGAGACAAACTCCCAATTCGGTCCCAAAAGAGCGATGTTCCGAGTGATGGGAATCCCAAGCCTCAACATCATAAGCACTCTACAAGGGCAAGTGGCCTCTCTCCAAAATAATTTCTAGTATGTTTAGAATTTTGACTATAGCAAATAGTTTTTATAGGAGATATTTAGATGAATATATAAAAGCCATTAAGTTCTCCGTCTAGTCTTATTGCTTTACAAGTTTGGCTTTGATTCATAATTTACTTCAAACTCTATAAACATATAACTTTTTTTTTT
>ML838686.1:0-21972 GCA_009831015.1 Picea engelmannii
AAAAAGGTTCATCAATTCCATCATACATACATATTCGGTCTTCCCATAGTCTTTTGGCAAGTTATAGTTATATTTACAAGCTAGGGGAAACAAGGGTTTTACAATCCCCTCCCCCTTATAGGAACATTATCCTTGATGTTCTACCTGGCGATGTGCTCTGTATGTACAAAAGTAAAGAAAAATGGGTATGTATGTTTCATGGCATCCTCCATTTCCGATGTAGCTTTAGCTGGACCAAAGTGTTTCCATTGCACCTTGAAATGTGCAACGGTTTTGTTCCTGAGTGGTATTTCCTTTCTGTCTATTATGTATTGTGGCTCTGGCAGGAATTCTCCCTCTAGTTCCACCTGAATCACAAACTAGTCAATTATATTATTAGAATCCTGTACATATTTCTTCAATGATGAAACATGAAAAACAATTATGTGCCTTCACTGTGGGAGGAAGTGCTAATCTATATGCTACAGGTACCACTCTATCCAAACTTTCAAAGGGTCCACAATATCGAGGTTCCAACTTGGTACAGACTCCCATTCCCAAGGATATTTTCCTAGGTCTAACTCGAAGATACACATGATCCCCTACTTTGAACTCCCGAGGAGTCATTTTTCTGTCTGCATAGCTTTTCTGTCTATCATGAGCTATTTTCAGATTTTGTTTTATCTGAATTTCTTGTTGTTCCATTTCCTTGATCATATCTGGTCCAATTTTACTTCTTTCTATTGGTTTATTCCACTTGATTGGAATATTGCATTGTCTACCATAGAGGGATTCAAAAGGGATCATCTTTAATGACTCTTGATAGCCATTGTTATAAGCAAACTCTACCAGTGGTAGGTAGTCTTCCCACTTCTTGGAATGATGCATTACATGCATCCTTAACATTTCCTCTAACACCTGGTTTACCCTTTCTTTTTCCCCATCAATTTGAGGGTGATAGGTTGTACTAAATAGCAATTTAGTTTCAAAACCAACAAATAGAGATTTCCAAAAGTTGGAAGTAAATTTTGTATCTTTGTCGGATATAATTTCCTTAGGCATTCTATGTAGTCTAAACATTTCTTTAATGAAAATATTGACAATATCTATTGCCTTGAAAGTCGATTTGACGGGAATAAAGTGAGCAACCTTTCTCAATTTTTCCACAACTACCATAATTGCATCATTCTGCTTGGTTGATTTTGGTAACCTGATGATGAAATCCATGGATATGGTTTCCCATTTACATTATAGGATTGTTAGGGGATGCAACAACCCTGTTGAATGTCGGTTCTCTACTTTAACTTGCTGACATTCTAGACATTTAGCTAAGTAATCAACTATGTCCTTTTTTAGTTCGGGCCAATATGATAGTTTCCTAGTGTCTATGATCATTTTTTGATAACCAGGAAGTCCAGTATACAATATTTTGTATAGTTCTTCCATTATCAACCTAGTCAATTCATCACAATTTAGAATATACAACCTACCTTTGTAAGTTAGTAGGCCATCATTCAACAATTGATAACCGTCATACTTCATCCCTGTGGGCTCCTGCTCTAAGTAGGATTTCACAATATTGAAAAGTGCATATGTTTCTTGTGCACTTTTGACTCTCTCCTTGACATCTGATTCATAGGTGCTTACAACTACAAAGTGAATTACTTTCATACTTATACTAAGGGCATCAACCACCCTATTGTATTTTCCTTTGATATGTTTGATTTCAAAATCAAACTCACTAAGGAGAGCCATCCATCTAGCTTGTCTAACATTGAGTTTTGGTTGATCAAACAAATATCTCAACCCACTATGGTCTGTCATAAGAACAAATATTCTACCTAGGAGGTAATGCCTCCACATTTTTAAAGCATGTACTATGGAAAATGCTCATTCAATTTTTTGGATTCATAGAAAATCACATGTCCTTCTTGCATAAGGACTCCTCCGATCCCTCCCTTGCAGGCATCTGTACACACACGGAATTCCTTGTTTGGGTCTGCAATCTTCAACACAGGTGCATTGGTTATAAGGTCTTTCATCTCTAATTGGAATCTCTCTTCACATTTTGATGTCCAAATGAATTTAACTTCATTTTTCTGAAGGGAGGTGATTGGGAAACCAATCTTGGAGAACCCCTTTATGAACCTTCTATAGTGTTTTTCTAGGCCCATAAAGGATATGATATCATATACATACTTCGGGGTAGGACAATCCATAATGGATTTGATCTTGTCAGGGTCAATTGGCACTCCTTCAGAGATAACATGGCCTAAGTAATGGACCTGCTTTTGGAAAAAGTCACACTTACTAAACTTAACATAGAGATGATGTTCTCTTAGCACTTGAAGCACTAACTTGAGACGTTCTTCATGATATTCCCTAATATTAGAGTAGATTAGGATATCATCAATAAGAACCAACACAAATATACCTAAGAACTTACTGAGTACATTATTCATTAAGCACATAAAAGTGGCTTGTGCATTGCTAAGTCCAAATGGAACCACCACAAATTCATAGTGCCCATATCTTGTCCTAAAGGCTATTTTCTGGATGTCTTCATCCTTAATTCAAACTTGATGGTATCCATACCTAAAGTCAATCTTGGAGAAAATTGTAGCATCCCTTAATTGGTCAAACAAGTAATCTATCCTTGGCAAGGGATACTTATTCTTAATGGTCATATTATTGAGTTTCCTATAGTCTATGCACAACATGAGTGTTCCATCTTTCTTTTTCACAAGCAAGGCTGGTGATTCCCATGGAGACACACTAGTCCGAATGTAGCCTTTGTCCAATGATGCAGAGCCCCAAGCCCTCAGGTTAAGGTCCACGCAAGATCGCTCTTTTTCTGCCCTTTGAATCTAACTGACTCTTTGATTCCTTCTTGGGAAATCAAACACACCTACGATGGTGTCACCACAGGTCCTTATGAATTGAGCCTGCGTGCACAACGCTAAGCACCAATTCAAATTCTCTGATCCACTATGTGATCATGTCCTTCACTATTTCAGAACTTTGGATATCGCGACTTCGCGACTCCTGTTACCGAGTGTCTCGACCCTTCGACTTTCGAAACTTGAATTGTCGATTCGCCCAAAGGTAGGCCTCGTTATCCTCCACACTTATACCTCATTTTTCGCTTTCAGGAATCCCGAAACAAATATCCTGACCTCCTATTCTTCGAAATGCCAAAATGTCGAATTCCGACACGTTTCCAGTGCTGGCCCCACAACAAAAATTTCCGCCTTTTTGGGATTTCGGACTTCGCGATTCCACGAATCCTGATGCTAAACTTTCGGTTTTCCAACCCATGAACTCCTGAAATGGTGAATGAATCTAATTTCGCTTCTTGAAAAGTACGCCACCTCTCCACTACACTGTCTTCTATCTTTGGACGTGAATTCTTCTGCCCCCTCAAACCTCCGAACTCTGAAATGAAAGTTCACGAGTAATCCAACGACCCTCGTTGGCTTGGATCTACGACCCTGTCTCTCCTAAGCTTATTCTTCAGAAAAAAATTATCGTAACTCCCCTTGCTCCTCTGTAAGATCTCACGTCTCTCGGGACTTCGCAAATTCTCCATAGAGATTTTCGACTGCCTGATCCTTCTCTTGAGAATTTCAACGAAACGAAAAAAACATTCTTTCGCTAGAAATTGACCTCTTTGAAACAAATCCTCTCTGTCTCCCTTCAAACAGGTTTAATTTCTACCTTCCTTTGAGCAGTTTACAAGCACTAACTCTCCTGAGCTTCTTTCACAATTTTGAGTCTTAAAAAAAAAAGGCTCCTGCACGCACTCCTTGCAGAAACTCTTCAGATACTTCTAAGTATTTGATTTCTTCAACCCTGTGCACTTCCCTTGCGATAGTAGTCCTTCAACTCTTCTCTCGGTTGACAAGTTCTAGACTTTTCAACCAGCCTGTGCACACCTTGCATGACTTCTGTGCTTGATTTTCACTTCTGCGAAAGATGAGAATAACAATGTCCCTCCTGAGCTTTTAGAGATGAGCTCTAAACCCGTCGACGCACTCCTTGTGGACGTTTCAGTTCACTCCTTGCAGGAACTCTTGCTCAGATAGAGAAACAATTGAAACTCATTCCCTTACTCTCTCAGATTTCAAATACTCCACATGAAATCATACATACATAGCATAAAAGCAAATGTACAACAGAAAGAGTAAAACAACCATGAGAATAACATTTGACATGTACACACAAAAAGTATTAGAACACCATGAGTTTGAATCAAAGCTTCATATATTAATCTCAGAACTTCTGTACATGGGCTCTTCTACACATCTCTCTGCTTCTTCTCCTCTATACTCTCTGCTCTCTTCTCGATTGACAACGTTAATTGTTACAAATTATACAAGGCGAGGGTGTCTATAGTCAGTTTTCCCTCCTACACTATAAACTTTCTAATCTGCATTTAAATCTACCTACTCACATTAACTGCCTATAAATGCCTCTACACCTTACAGATGAGAGAGGATAACTCAAGATCTGTTTACAACATGGAAGTACGCACTCTCTTAACTATTACATTAATGTTTCAAAACATTTCAAAAAAATGTGCGCTGGTGCTTTCCAATTGTCTTCTGTCTCCACGCTTGCTTGCTGCTTGTGATGCTTGTGATGCTCCTCCATCATCCAACATCTCCTTTAACTGTAATTTGAGATCAACTAGCTTTGGTGTACTCATTCTATAGGGTGTTCTAGACACTGGCACCACCCCTGGTACAAGTTCTATTGAAAATTCAATATCCCTTCTTGGAGGTAGACCTCGTACCTCTTTTGGAAACACATCTTGATACTCTCTTAATACGAGATGGTCCTCTAGGCTTGGTTTATTGTCTTCAACAATGTTCAACACTTGTATTGCATATAAAGGACATCCTTTTCTGCAATACTTCTTCACTTGAAGGGATGATATTTGTCTCACTAAGACATGTTTTTGAACCCCTTGTAGGGTTATTTTTCTCCCTTCTGCATCTTCACACTCCAAAGTTTTATTGTAATAGTCCAACTTGGTTATATGGGCAGCCAACCAGTCCATGCCAATCAACAGGTCATAGGATCATAAAGGGAGAATGTTTATGGTTTCTTGGGTGGGTAATCCATTCATAATGAATTGGCAGGTTGCTATGACCTACGTTACCTTTGTTTGGTTCTAGTGGCTAGTTGTACCAACCATGATTTAGCATGTTTAACTTGCTGTAATTTACATTTCTCAACAATTTGAGGGGAAACATAACTAACATTAGAACTAGGGTCAATTAAAATGGAAACTAGTTGGTTAGCAATCATACCTTTCATATCCAATACTGAAGCTTGGTGGTTAGCTTGTCTATTATCCAAGGTTTCATAGATTTATGGCATGCTCCTAGCCACATCATTGACTATGGTAGCCTCTTGGATGTTGTAGACCCTCCTATTGTTCTATTTCCTATGTGGACAATACCTCATCAAATGTTCTTCTCCACAACCCCAACATTTCAAGGGTTCCCTCTTGGTATTATTAGTCTTACCTGGGGTTGTTCCAAAGGGTTTATTACGACTCTGAGATGGGAAATTATGTTGATATACACTTTTAGTAGGAAGACTCATCTTAGAAATTTTCCCATGGTTCTTAAATCTTGAGGATTTAAGCCCCTTCTTCTTGAATCCAAAATTAATTTTCTTCTTCCAGTCCTCATGAGGTTTTGTCTTATTCTTGAATTTGTCATAGAAATACCTTTCCTTCTGGATAGTATCTTATAAGGTCTTAGGTTCATCAAATTCAATTCTGTCCTAGAAGAACTGAGTCAGTCCACTAATAAATAGTTACATCTTTACATTTTCATCCTTTATGTAGGGCACATACCTTATCAACTCAAGGAATTTCTTGATATATTCATCTATTGTGAGTTGTCCCAACTTGAGTTAATAGAAATCCTTGGTATTCCCATCAAGTTATTTCTCTGACAGATACTTCTTCTTGAAGTATTTCTCAATTTTTTTCCATGACAAGTCCTTCTCATTGATTCCTTTCACATTCCTAAGGTCCTTCCACCAAATGGAGGCCTTTCCATTCAGTTTGAAAATGGCTATTCGAGCATTTAAGTTTTTAGATTAGTCATGGACTCTAAAGTACTTCTTCAAGCCTAGTAGCCAAACTTCTGCTTCTTCCCCCTTCTTAATTTTTCCATCGAAAGTGGGTGGTTTGGATTTCTTAAACTCTTGAGGGTAAAATTTAAATTTATTATTTTTTAATTGTTTCGAGTGGACAATCTACCCATCATCACGGACAAATGAACCTCATTGTTTGAAAATAGTGCAGAAAAAATGGATATATAATAAAGAGGAAAATATTACCGTTGAAGGAAAAGAAAAATTATTGTTAAATAAGAAAAGAGAAGGATTATCATTGAAGCAAAGGACCACAAATCAAGAAATTAAATGTTTAGAAAATTAGTCGTTGGAATGTAAAATATTTAGTAAATTAGATTAACAGTAAGAATAATAATATTTGAAATTAAAAATATGATTATGCAAATTAAAAAGAATTTAAATTTAAAGAAAAGCATAGAGTTAGCAATAAAATAAAATAAATTAAATTGACCAAGGAGGTCAAGATATGAGAAGAATAGCAAAGTACAAAAAAATTAACCTAAAATTAGTGATTAATTAAATTTATGTAGTTGTTTTTCGATTTCAAGAGCCTCCCGAATGATGTGTGAGGTTTTGGTTGATGCATATGAGGTGTTTGGATTTGAAATAGTGCTCAGAAATAGTTGATTTGGAGATGCGGTTATGGGTCATGTAAGGAATATGTTCTTTGAGAAGGACTTTAAATGATCTGCCAGTTTGGCCAATGTATGATTTGCCAATAAGCAAGGAATTTGGTAAACTCGTTTGGAAAGAATAGGGTCCAAGTTATCTTTAGCAGTTCTGAAAAGTTATTTTAATATTTTTACAAGGTTTGAAGAGAGTTTCGATGTTCTTTTTAGCCAAAACATTGGCCAAGCGATGTAATATGCGAATTGTATTTCTGATTTTAATAAATATAATTTGATACCAATAGCTAGGAATATGGACATATATGGGGGTTGATTATCCACAAGAGAAGGAATGCCTAAGGGTGTCTAAGAGGGATCCAAGGAGGAAATTAATTATGGGTATTAATTCAACCCAGATTTCTGAATTGTATTACCATTGGGGACAACTTCTATTTTATGTTTGAGTGTATGAGAGTCCAATCATTTAATATCTGTCAGGGGGTGGGTATAGAATTCACTTCCATAGTTATTGGAAGTATGGGGCTATAGTGAAATCAACATTGGGCATAGTGAGAAGTCAACCATCTTGGGAAAATAGAGGAAAATCATATTCGGGAGAATAGACTAATTTTCACATTGATTTTTTGCATGAACATAAAAGGGAGAGAAAGGAAAAAGGGAACTGGAGCTAGACGAAGAAGGATGGGGAAATTTTGGAGCATGATGGAGAATTTTTGGAGAATTCTGGAGCTGAAGATTAAAGAGCCAGGTTGGAAGGCCTGAAGAGTGAACACTTGGGTGAGTTTCACTAGAACAATAATTGTTTATTATTGTTTTCTGGTAATTTTCTTGGCACTGAGATCCCTAGAGTTCCCAGCAGAGACATTCTTGGTTACCTGTACCAAAGAGAATATGATAAATGAATGGGGAACCTAAGGGACTAAGATAAATGAAGGGGTACATTCCTTGGGCTGGGCAGGTCAAGTGGAAGAGAGATGGAGGAAATTCAGGAGAGTTGTAGGAGAATACCAGTGGGTTGTGTGATATAGGGTTATGAGTGGATTGTTAGAGGCACCCTTCTCTTGTGGATTACTAGCCCCAACTCGGGGGTGACTTGTTGTTGATATTTGGAGTAGCAATTATATGGTTTCTTGGAATTTCCTTCCCAAGTAGTTGGTTGCACAAACATTTTAAAATATAAGTGTTTAATTATTTTCTGCATTTCTCTTATGAGTTTCGTGGTTGCGTTTTTACCCTTTGCATGAGAATGATTTTTGTGTGTTGTTGTAGATGATTTTATGGATGAATTATGTTCTTTTAGAATGTTGTAGATTCATTTAGTCATGGGTATCAAAATCTAGTTAAATATGTGTTAAATTGTAGTTGGTAAGACACAATAATTAATTAGAAAAATAATTTTTTGAATTTATGTGTGTTTCTGCAAGTAATGTTTCCTGGTTAAATTGAGGTATGTTACAGAATGGCATCAGAGATACAATTTCAAATGTTGAGCCTATATGGGCTAGACTTAGCAAGAAAAAGCTAAAATAGCAGAGTTAAAGTTCAAATTGTGAGGCGGTTGTCATATTTTTCTAGACAAAAGAGTAAGGAGATTGCTTGTAATTTCAATGAATTCGAGTTTATGGGTTAAAATTCCAAATTTTAATCTCTAAATATACATGTGTTGGGCCTGAAATTGGTCAAAGTTTGGAAATTTCAGTGTAGCCATGAAGAATTGGGAGAAATTGGGGAAAATTCTCAATTTTTGCAGTGAAATTAGCTGAGAATTTGACCTAAGAGAGTCAAAGTTTGGGTGTAGATTTCAATTCAATAAGAACAAGGCCTAAATTGGCCATTTGAAAGATTAATTTAGGGTCTCATGGCAACCCTGGAAAAATTTCAGAATTAGGCATTTTTGGAAAATTGGAAAAAATTCGAAATTTGGGAAATTTTGGGTATTTTATTGTACATAACGTCAGCATGACATGGAGGCCACATGGAAGTGATGTGTAATACCATAGTGGTATTAGGTAGAATGGGGGAAAGTGACATTGGAGACACATGAGGTGGTGGTATGGCCAAACCATAAACCATTGTCACATGGATAAAGGAGTGGTTTTGTCCTATGGCCTTTGTACTATGCGACACCACTCAGACTGTGTCACATAGCATGCAAAACCACTATCGTGACCCAAGGGTTTGTTAAGTCCAGACAATTTTGGGATGTGACATGGCCTCTTTTCTCTAGATCTCACCAAATCTTCACCGTTGAATCTAGGAGATGTGCAAGTTTGCATGCACCAAGGTAAAAGGTACAGGATGGGACCCGCTCATCCTAACAACCAATGAAAGGGTGCCACGTGGAGTCTGTCAGTCAAGGTGGGACCCTTTTCCCATCCATCGTCAAATGTGTGCCAGCTTGGCAAGTGGGGCCCATAAAATATTAATATTTTATTAATGTATAAGGTCGGCGTAAAAGGAAAGAGGAGAAACAAGAGAGAGAAGGTTGACGAGGCAAGGCTAGGTAGTCTAGGAGGATAACATGGAATAACCTTAGGGTGCCATATGGACCCTGAATGCCACATCAACAACCAAGACAACGAGGATGCCACATAGGAAAAACTGTTCCACAGTGTCAAAAAAACAAATGTGGAGACAAAATCTTATTTTGGCCATAGTAAGAGAATATTAACTTAGAATGAGATGAAAATTTTGGGTTTTTTTTTGGAGCAAGGAGGGCTATAGAAGTTTCATAAAGGGCCACTACACATTTTTTCTTGGTTTTGTCAGAAAATGAAAAATAGGGGTTTTTAAAGATCAGGGTCTAGACCATTTGCAAAGGTCTAGATCAAGTTGAAATTCTTGGAGAGAGTCTAGAAAGTAGGCATGGAAATAACCCATGAAAAATAAATCCTAAAGGGTTTGGAATGGGGATGTTGAAAAAAGGAAAAATCCATTATTCCAAACCATGTTTTGGATATTTTTGGGATTTTTAGAGGAGGAAAAGGGTCCGCAGATGGAAAATTTGAAAATTTTTATTTACTCAATGTTTTGTATGCTCATCAAGCCAAACAATTTTGGTTTAGTAAACATTTTCCAGAAGTGCACCATTTCAGAGATAAACTATTTGTCTAAAAATTTTAAGCTTGGGAAAATGAGTGAAAAAAGACAAAGTTTCCATTTCCATATTTTTGTATTTTTTGACTGGAGCATCAGAATGACAATCTGAGAGTTGTTACGAGTTTAGTGTCATAATTGTTTTCTATTCCTCATACAAAATTTTCCCTAGTTCCTGACATATTTACTTCTACAAGTGGAAGAATTTGATGTCTAGGATTATTTTCACCAGAATGAAGAATGTATAAAAAGGGGCAAATTAGCAATATTCAAATGTCCATAACTTTCTACTCACAACTCAGAATTGAGCAAGAAACAAGTCATTGGAAATCTATTCCAAAGAATAATCCAACTATCAACCTAGAAAGTTGATATGGACAGTTTAATTTACAGTCAACACAAAATAAGATGAACGGTGGCATTAAAGAGCAAAAAACTATGTATTGTTTTCCATAATTGTGTATGTATATATTGTGTCTAACATAAATTTATTTGCATGCATTTTTCTTACAAAACTTAGAGGTATAGGAAGGAATTTTGGTTCCTATATGAGAACCACAACCATGGAAAATGCCCAAGGGTCCTACAGTCATGGAGATGAATTCAGAGGGCTACATGTCAGCATGAGAAATGTTGAGACATAATCTAATAGAAGAAGAGTCGGGAAAGAGCTTGTAACTATGAGAAGCTTGTAGAGAGAAGTGTAGATTTATAGGGTATATAATGAAAATATTATGAAATTCGAGGAAGAGATACTTCACAGTTTGAACATATTTCAAAAGTAAGCCAATAAAGAATCTAGCACAAAGCATGTATATAGTGATAAACACGTGACATCATCCAGATCCCATAGCAGAAGAGATGAGCATGGGAATGGAAGGCATTAAATCATCATGAGCAGGCTCCATCATTCCCTAGAGCAATCCAATAAGAGAGCTCATGCAAGTTCAGGGCCAAGGAGCATCTTAAGTGTGTCTGATGTGAGGTGACAAAGGAGAAGGCCCAAGGGAGACATATTACAAGGTGAACTTAGGAAAATAAATCCATGAACATTCAATGATGAACATAGAAAGGGAGAAGAGGTTAATTCCTAGATGTTGAAAATGAAGAAATATTTCCAGCTGCATGATTATCCCTCCAAGGTAAAAACAAGAATTGAAACCTGCCACTTGCAAGAAAATGAAGTCATGTGGTGAGATCAAC
Organism: Picea engelmannii; assembly: GCA_009831015.1. NCBI lineage: Eukaryota > Viridiplantae > Streptophyta > Pinopsida > Pinales > Pinaceae > Picea > Picea engelmannii. The sequence goes on from ML838686.1 coordinate 11,064, forward strand.
TTAAGCAAGAAAAACACCTTGATGAGAGGAAGGTCTCATGGAGGGAGTTCAAATGATATTTCCAAGAGAAATATTTTCCAAAGCATTACTACGAAAGGAAAATGAAAAATTTCTTTGAACTCAAGTTGGGAAGCATGACAATGAATGGGTGTGAGAAGAGGTTCTTTGAGTTGTTGAAGTATGTGGACTTCAGAAAGGATGAGAATGTAAAACTCCAAATGTTTCTAAGTGGGTTACCCTCTTTCTATAGTGACAAGATACAATACGATAAACCTAGAACTTTGGAAGATTCCATAAGGAGAGAAAAACATCTTTATGAGCAAAGCAGAGAGAGGCCAGTTTTCCAAAAATACTGGAATGATAAGATGAAGGGTAAGAAGGATGAAAGGAAAAAATTTCTTAAGACCCCTTTTTCAAGAATAGCTCACAAGCAAATCAACAAGGACAGTCAACCCAAAATTAGCATAAGACGATTGGTTTATTTGGCAAAAGGCCAAGGAAACAACGTGTACAATGTTGGGGATGTGAGGGGAATCACTTATATAGGGACTTCCCTCACAAAGGTGAAATAATGAGGACTATTCAAAACATTTAGGAGGCTGAAATAATTGAAGACATGGGAGGAATCATGCCAAGGATTTATGCAGCCTTGGACAACAAGCAAGCAGAGTATCAATCCCCCATGATTGAAGTGGAAGGTAAGATTGATAACCAGCCCATATCAATTTTAATTTCTTCTGGAGCTAGTCATAGTTACATAAAATCAGACATTTTTGAAAGATTTCACTTGCAAATAAGTAAGCATAAGAAATATTGGTTAGTTCAGTTAGCCATAGGGGCTAAGAGAAAGATCAATGAGTTGTATAAAGATTTTCCAATAGACATGAATGGACTCAACACAAAGGTAGACGTGAACATCATACCATTCGGTTCATATGATTGTATAATTGGCATGGATTAGTTGGAGAAACACCATGTTTTCCTAGATTGTTACAACAAGACAATAACTTGTCTTGATGAGGAAGGGAAACAAGGAAAGATTCAAGGAATTCTAAGAGTTTTATTTGTTAGAGAAATATCATCCATGTAGTTGAAAAAGTATTTCAAGAAAGGATGTCAAATTTTTGCAGCCCATATGGAAGAGCTAGCCAGAGATAAAGTGGAAATTATTGAAGATCATTCATTCTTGAAATATTTTGAAGAATTTTTTGGGGAGATCCCAAGATTTCCACCAAAGAGATACATCGATTTCTCTATTGATTTGGTGCTAGGAGCTACCCCAGTTTCGAAGACATCTTATAGAATGGGCACACCAGAATTAAAAGAGTTGCAAATTTAGCTTGAAGAGTTGTTAAAGAAGGTGTATATATGCCCAAGTGTGTCACCTTGGGGAGCCTCAGTTCTTTTTTTTATGATTAAGGATGTGACCTTAAGGTTGTGTATTGATTTTAGGTAGCTAAATAAAGTCACAATAAAGAACAAATACCCTTTTCCAAGGATTGGTGATCTCTTTGATTAGCTGAAGGGTGCAAGGATATTTTCCAAGATTGACTTAAGATCAAATTATCACCAAGTGGGGATAAAGGAAGAGGGAAATATAAGGGCATTATGAGTTTACAATAGTGCCATTTGGGATATCAAATGCCCCAATTTTTTTCATGTGCCTAATAAATGGAGTGTTCAGGGAGTACTTGGACAAGTTTGTAATTGTTTTCTTGGATGATATTCTATTCTACTCCAAGATAGAAGAAGAACATGAGAAAAATTTAAGAATGGTGCTGCAAGTTTTGAGAGAACACAAGTTGTATGCAAATCTAAGTAAGTGAATATTTTATCAAAAGAAGATTCATTAATTGGGGCATATTATTTTAGCAGATGGGATAACCATTGATCTTGAGAAAATAAAGGCCATTAGAGGATGGTCATCGCTAAGAAATATCATATATGTCAGGTCTTTTACGGGTCTTGTTGGCTATTACCAAAGATTCATAAAGGTTTTTTCAAAGATTTTAAGCCCAATTACTTCTTTGCAAAAGAAGGGAGTGAAATTTGAATGGACTCCCAAATATGAAGAAAGTTTTCAACAATTGAAAGATATTTTGACAAGTGCTCCAATATTAAAGATTGTTGATCCAATTGAATATTTTGTAGTGTGCACTAATGCATGCAAGGAAGGGCTCGGTGGAGTCCTTACTCGAAAAGAGAATGTGGTATTCTATGAGTATAAAAAATTAAACGAGCATGAAAATAATTATGCTACACATGACTTGGAGTTAGCAACAATTGTTCATGCATTAAAAATGTGGACACATTATCTCATGGGTCAAAGATTTGAGCTAAGGATAGACCATTGTGGTCTAAAGCATTTGTTTGGAAAACCAACATTAAATGCCAGAAAAACTAGATGGCTTGAATTTTTTCAGTAAATATGACTTTGAAATCATTCATATTAAAAGCAAGGAGAATAAAGTGGCTGATGCACTCAACATAAGAGCTCATGAAGTGCACATTTCAGCCATTAGTATGTTCAACAAAAATTTAAAAGAAAATATTTTAGAGGATGCAAATTTAGATCAACAGTATATAAAAATAAAAGAAACATTAAAGCAAGGAGTTTTACAGAAGACAAATAATTATTGTGAGTTGAAAGAGGATGTAATCCTTATGTACAAAGGAAAATTATATGTGCCAAATTTAGGAGAGCTGAAAAATACAACATTGAGGGAAATGAACAATGTGCCATATGTTGGGCACCCAAGATATCAAAATACAATTATATTTGTAAGAAGCCAATACTTTTGGTGAGGAATGAAGAAGGAAGTGGCTAATTACATAGCCAAGTGTCTAGAATGCCAATAGGTAAGAATAAAGCATGGACATCCAATGGGGATGCTACAACCATCGTCCATTCTTGAGTGGAAATGGAAAGTGGTTACAATTGATTTCATTACAAAGCTTCCCAGAACAATGAAGCAACATGATTTCATCATGGTGGTGGTGGACAAATTGACAAAATAAACACATTTTATTCCTACAAAGACAACACAAAAGGAAACAAACATTGCAGATATTTACATGAAGGAAATTGCCAGGTTACATGGAGTGCTTAAGGAAATTGTTTCAGACAAAGATCTAAAAGTTACCTAAAGTTTTTGGAAAGGTTTGTTCAAAGGTTTTGGGACAAATTTAAATCTTATCACAACTTGTCACCCAGAGTCAGGTGAGAAAATAAAGAGGACTAATAGAATCATTGAAGACATGCTTAGAATGTATGTGATGGACCAACCATCAAAGTGGGAAGACTATATCCACTTAGTGGAGTTTTCTTACAATAATGGGTATCAAGTCTCATTAAAAATGAGTCCATTTTAAGATTTGTATGGCAGGAAATGTAACACACCAGTGTGTTGGGATAACCCAGTAGATAGAGCTATCGTTGGGCCAAAATTATTAAAGGAAATGGAAGAGTGGATGGTGAAGATCACACAAAATTTAAAGGCTGCCTAGGACAGGAAGAAAAGTTATGCAAATAAGAACAGATTTTTTAGATATTTTAAAGTGGGTGAACATGCTTTTCTCAAAGTGAAAGTGAAGAGAAGTTCGATAAGATTGAGTTGTTTCCCAAAGTTGGTAGTAATATATTGTGGGCCTTTTGAAATACTAGAGAAGATAGGGACAACTGCATACATGTTAGTATTTCATGAAACCATGAGAGTGCATAATGTTTTTCATGTGTCGTTATTAAATAAATATGTGCCCGACCTTAACCAAAAAATTGATTGGACTGTGATCCAGGTGGAAAATGAAGGGGGTTTCTGGGTGGAACCAGTATGGATCCTCGACCAAAAATTCAAATTTCTTAGGAACAAATCCATAGGGATGGTAAAGGTTCAATGAACCTACTATGGCCCTGAATATGCAACATGGGAGTATGAATAAAATATGCGGGAGGAATACCCACAATGTTTTGTCAATTTTGAGGAAAATGAAAGATAAAATGCAAGACTCCATTTTGGGTAGCTAGAGTTCCAAAACCACATCTTAGATTCCTATCCAACCTGTGTTGGGGGATCTGATAAAAAAATGGCACATTCCTTGGGTTAGCCTTGATAAACTAATGGTGCATTCCTTGGGTCAGTAGGTTTAGAGGAATACAAGATTTTGGTTGGAACTGTTGTTGGAGTTGTTAAATTACATAATTTTATTTCTCAAAGTATTGTGATGTGAATTGTATATGTATTTTGGCATGGTATTGTGCATTGAGTACGATGCAAAATTGCGGGGGAGAGGGAATGTAACATCCCTGCTATAATATTAATTTTAATTTATGCATAATGTAGATATGAATACGGCTATGATGAAGAAATGTAATAGGTGAATTGTATTTCTGATTTTAATAAATATAATGTGATACCAGTTGTTGGGAATATAGAAATATATGGGGGATGTATCCATAAGAGAGGGAATGCCTAAGAGTTTCTAAGAGGGATCCAAGGAGGAAATTAATTATGGGTATTAATTCAACCCAGATTTTTTAATTTTATCACCATTGGGGGTGACTTCTGTTTTTTGTTTGAGTGTATGAGAGCCCAATCATTTAATACCTTTTAGGGGGTGGGTGTAGAATTCACTTCCATAGTTATTGGAAGCATGGGGATGCAGTAAAATTGACATTTGGAAGAGTGAGAAATCAACCATAGTTGAAAAATAGAGGAAATTTGTATTGGGGAGAATAAGCAATTTTTCACATTGAGTTTTTGCATGAACAAAAAAGGGAGATAAAGGAAAAAGGGAATTGGAGATAGACCAAGAAGGATGGGGAAATTATGGAGTATGTTGGATCATTTTTTAAGCATTATGGAGTTGAATATTGAAGAGCCAAGTTGTCAAGCTTGAAGAGTGAACTCTTGGGTGAGTTGCACTAGAACAACAATTGTTTGTTGTTATTTTCTAGTAGTTTTCTTGGTAGTGATATCCATAGAGTTCCCAACAAAGAGATTCCTTGTTACCTATGCCAAAGAGACCTTGATAAATGAATGGGATGCATGAGGGCCTGAGAGCTATGAAGGGGTACATTCCTTGGGTCGGGTAGGTCAAGAGGAAGAGAGATGGAGGAAATTTGGGAGAGTTGTAGGAGAATACCATTGGGTTGTGTGATATAGAACTATGAGTGGACTATTAGAGGCACCCTTCTCTTGTGGATTACTTGCCCCAACTCGAGGGTGACTTATTGTTTATATTTGGAGCAGTAGGTCTATGGTTGAGTGAAACGTCCTTCCCAAGTAGTTGGTTTCACAAACGCTTTAAAATATAAGTGTTTAATTATTTTATGAGTTTCTCTTATGAGTTTCATGGCTGTATTTTTACCGTGTGCATGAAAATGATTTTTGTGTGCTATTGTAGATGATTTTATGGTTGCATTATGTTCTTTTAGAGTTTTGTAGATGGATTTAGTCATGGGTATCAAAATTTAGTTAAATATGTGTTAAATTGCAGTTGGTAATCTACATGAATTAATTAGCAAAAAAAAATTCAAATTTATGTGTTTTTACACAAGTAATGTTCCCTGGTTAATCTGGAGTATGTAACAGTTTAATTCCAGAGCCTCAAAATGTTCAACATGATGTTGATACGTGGAGTTAAAAAAAAATGTTAATCACAAAAAGATATTTCAAGGTCAACCCTAAATAAAGTATTTCAATGTCAGCTCGAATGGGGTCACCACTGCATACACATGTCATTAGGCTTCCAACCCACCATGTCATATAGAAGGGATTATGGCACAATAGAGGTCATTGATGGTGAGAGATGAGGGGAAGATAATATCTGCATGGTAACGTACAAGCCCCATTCCACGAATTTGTGAAATAATTCATGGGTACAAGTGGAGGATTACTCCACTTGTGCCATGGTGAAGTCACTGGGATAATCTTCTGTGGTTTGAATATGATTAAGGAGAGAATGTTGGTGCAAGGAGTGAAGGAATACCCACCCAAAGAGGATGGATATAAGAGTTTTAGGTTGAATTCTATCTCTGAACGATCAAGTAGGTTAGAAAAGGATGAGGAGGATCAATTAGATGAGGTTCACCTAAATGCTCCAATGGACAACACCAAGTGAGTTGTAGGTAACCCATTCTATATTATTTGGCTTCTTTGGTTGCTTCATATCATTTGGATTTCAAGTTGGAGTGGGGGGATCAATTGCATTAACGCTCCACGTTGGTCAATTCTGTGTTCACTTTATCCTGGGAGGAGAATAGAGGATAGGGTTTTAGTGATAGGTGGTGACAGTTTCATCCCTACCCTAGTCAGCAAACTAGGACACCCTCTCTTATATCCTGTGAAATTGTCTAACCCTTATTTATGCCTATTGTTTCTCAATATGTTGAAAATAAACACTATGAAGGAAGGGGGAGGTAGGGGAAAGAAACCCAAGGCCTTCACTCTAATGGAACACGTCCCTAAGGACCCAAGATATATTACCTAATCTTATAAATAAGCCATTTCAAAGGAGAGGTTCCTCCACTCTAGTTTCAAGAGGAAATTGAAGGATAGGTCTAAGACCCAGTCTACTCTTGAACCCATGACAAAAAATTCTTTTGAATTATCAAAACATATTGGTTGGTGAAAACCCTTATAGCCCAAGTCATATAAGAAATAAATTTACAACAACAAGACATCCTCCATAGTACTAAAGTGCTAGATGGAAATTTTGAGGTAGTTTGCTAAGGAGCGTATCAGATTAAAATTGTGGTTTCACGGGTCACAAAGGAAACTAAGGTTATGAACCATAAGGAAGGTTCCTCTAGCTCTACAGGAACACAAGCCAATGCCATCGTTCTTGATGGAGACCCACGACCTTTAGATATAGAATAAGATGAATGGAGGGAAGTTAAAGAGCGAATGGACCAACTTGTGGATGATAGTGTCTTACCCCCTACTATTTGATGGTTTTGTAGTCTATTGTTATCTATTTTATATGTTTAGTTATAGTACGTTAGATCATGCATTTTGATTTTTATAATGATATATAGTTGGATACTTTTAAAAAATATGGATAAGTATGTTTATGCTCAACTAGTGGAGGAACTATTTTCCCTCGAGGAAAGACTCCACCAGTGACTCTTGCAAATTTTTTGTATATAGTATAAATATATGGTTGTGTTCATATATATATATATATATATATATATATATATATATATATATATATATATATAATTGAAAGAAAAATGTTTCTTATTCAGTAGAGAGACGTTTTTTATAGGACAATATGAGGGAGATGTGTAACATTTTTAATGCTCAACATGGAGTTGACATGTAGTGTTTTAAACAAATATTAATAACAATACAATATTTCAATATCCACCTTATGTAAAATATTATTATATCTATGTGTGTGTTTGTGTGTGTGTGATGATGATGATGATGATTAATGTCCATTTTGACCAAATTTGGTCTATAGGACTTTAATAAGGCAATGGATTACTTGGATTTCTTTATAATGTTATTCCTATGCTCGAAAAACATTAAGATACACGTTCCAATATTACCATAGTTTTGCTAAGTTAGAAGGTTAGTAAGGTTGGTAATGTGACACATCTTTTGAAATTGAGATCTAATCTGAGTATATGTTGGACATTCTAAGAGAAATTATATTTCATATTCAACCCTCTTAGTGTCACAAAGATAATACATTATTTCATCCCATGGCATTTTAATAATTTTCTAACGCCTAGTTTTACTAGGAGCTTATGATAATTTGTTCTTATTGTAGCAATGTTGATTTTTTTCTTTACACTAGTCAAAACATAGATACTTTTTATCTTCTAGATTAGGTTTGATCACTTCCTTATAGTATCTTAATTCTCTTTTACCCTCTGATTTTTTATTGCACCACAATTTCTCCTTAAATTTAGATGTAATAATATTTTTAATATTATCCTTATTTTGCAATATCTTTTCCTTTATTCCCCAATGATTTAACCAAGACTAGGCATCTGTATGTCATCCCCTCTTGAGGCGAAGGTAATTTTGACTATAGTTTGAAACAATTTTTGGAATCCTTTTATACTCCATGTTGTTTAATTTGTTCTTATACAATAGTTACTTGGTCATAGTTGTGCTCTCTTTGGGGGAAAGGATCACTTTTGTTCAGAGGAGGATAGGATAGATTGTATTGCCTTTAATTTTGATATTATAAGTCATAAAATTATTTTGGATATACTCTATATTTACCCATGATTCTCTAGAGACACTGCATCCCCAAACTTCACATCCATATAAAATAATAGGAGTGATGAGAGTCTCAAAGAGGAGATTCTTCTTATTCCATATCCAAATGTTCGTTGATTAATATTTGTTTTCAAGCCCATAATATGTTTTACAACCTCCATTTATCATTTTCTCAATGCTATCGTTCATGTTGAGTTTGTGATGAATATCGATTCTAAGATATTTGTATGAAGAAACTTCCTCCAAGTTGTTGCTATCATAGACGAAAGTATTGTAAGTGATCTTTTTGGATTTAATTATCATAACTTTCATTTTGTTAGTGTTAACAATCATACACATACTAGAGTAGAAATTATTGAGGATTCTTTGTTTCTTTCCAATATCATAGGGACTCCTCACCATATGAACAATATCATCAGCATAAAGAAGAAGAATGATGACTATACCAATGAGAATTGGGTCAACACAACTTTCTTCTTCCAAACAGTCTTCTAACTTGTCAATGTATATGCCAAAAAGTGTAGGGGATAGGGGACAACCTTTCGTGACTCCTATATTACAGTTAAATTCTTATAACTAACCATTAGTGTTCCTAAACTTTGAAATAACCTTATCATACAACCTTGTCGCAACAACCCTGAAATTGAAATGAACTTTAGATCTTGCAACCTATTCAAAAGGTTTGTCTTGGGCACCATGCCAAAAGTATTTCTAAAGTCAATGAAACAATAGAGGAGTTTGGTTTTATTATTGTGACACTCATCCACAATGATCCTAAGAGAGGTGGTGCATAGTTGAATGATATCTCCTAAATATGGTCTGGCCTTTAGCTCTTTTTCCATGGATTTCTAGCCATATGTTAATATCATTTTCCAAAATAATTCCATACAAATTGGCTAAAATTGGGTTAATCATAATGTTCATATATTCATAGGGATTGTTTTTATCCCCAGTTTTAAAAATAGGTACAATGAGGCTTTGCATCTAGGGTTTAGGGAATCCCTTCTTGACTACAAAATTGAATAGCTTGTGTATGTGAGGAATGAGGATAGGCCCTCCGATTTTTAAAGTTTTAGTTTGGTAGCATTTGATATCTTTAGCTTTCCCATTTGTGATCCACTTAATATGAAACTTCGTGTCTTCTATAATAAATAAGTCATCCTTTGTAGAAACATTTGGAGTGGTGTCCATGGAATTAAGGGATTTGTAATTATTTTTAAGGTACAAATTCAAATCCTTCAAGGGAATCACATTATTTTTCTTTAGTTTTAATAGTTAGGATTTACCTCTATAATTTCTTAGGTTCTAGATTAGATAAGTGCAAACACTACTCTTTCTTTCTATTTATATAGTATTTTTTCCCTTTTAATTGGGGCTTTGTATGTATTTATCTTATCGTTCTTTAAGGACACATTAGAAGCATCCATAATGTCTTTCCTAGCTATTTTACACTTGTTATTGTACAAAGGGTTGGCTATTCTATTTTTATTTTTGCATAAGACCTCGATAGAGAGCTTGTTCATGGAAGTAGAAAGGGATGCCATAAAATTATTATAGAGGTCATGAATGTTGTCTTTATAGGATGAGAGACTTAATTCACTATTTAAATCCTTTAAGAAAATATTTGTTTTACTTTTATAAAAAAGAAGGTATATTTGGTTATTGGAATTTTCTTCAATGGGGATTTTGTGCATGGAAAAGTTTAGAGATATGGTTAAAGGTATATGATCAAAGTGGGGTTGATTTGGTTAAGGTAAATTTGACCTTTAACCATATCTGATATCATTTGGTTGTATACAGAGATATCATATATCACATAATCCACGACACTATTGCTCAAACCATGAATACAATTCATCTAGTTGGGTTTCAACCACTTCATTAGACCATTGCAAATTATTAGGTCTTAAGAACTACATAGATTGACTAGGTCAGTACCAAACAAATTCTTAGTCGGGACTTCATAGTTTCTTTTGTATTTATTTGATAAAACAAGGTCCTCATCTAGCCATAAAGGATTAGGGTTAGAATAATTTCTTAAAAGAACAATTTTATTAGTTACACTTGTATATTATCTTAATTTCTTAGACTATAAATATATTTTTCTAAGATATTATAGGGACAATTTTTATCTAGATTATTTTTCTTATAAAATACATAATCAATAGGTGTGAAATAACATATTGTTATATAAATCTTCTTAGCATTAATTTCTGAAATCTCTATCCAAATGTATTGATTGAGGGGGTCTATCTTATGAATTATAATGTAAGGAGAATTGTTCTTGTTTTTGGAATGCTGAGAGGGGGGTGGGGGAGGGGGGTGAATCAGTATTACCCCTTTTCATCAATTAGCAATTACTTTTATATATTGTTAATTACCACAATAGACCAACAATGGAGTTGTTTATAAAATCAATTATATAAATATAATTAATAGTAATTACAAGGATTTTTATGAAGAATAGTGAAGGATACCAATCCTTTTTATATCACCAACTGTAGGAGAAACAAACCCCCTTCTTCAGGGAACCAACCCTAGGAAGCACTAACTCCCTTGTTTTTAGGGAACCAACCCTAGGAAGAACCAACTCCCTTGTTTTTAAGGCACCAACCCTAAGAAGCACCAACTCCCTTATCTTTAGGGAACCAACCCCAAGAAGCACCAAATCC
>ML838686.1:22116-32636 GCA_009831015.1 Picea engelmannii
ATCCAATGGTTGTCGGGATTTCGGTTATTCGGGATCTCATGAATCCTTGATCCAACGATTCTGATCATTTCTAGATCAATGGTCTAGATTCATTTTGGCCTTTGGGACTTTGGGTTATTCATTCCCAATTATCAATTCTCCCGAAGTGAGATTCCCAGACTAAACCTTAAGTAACTTGACTTCTTCTAACGATCCATATTTTACGTGAAAATATCAACAAGATCCAATGGTTGTCAGGATTTCGGCTATTCGGGATCTCATGAATCCTTGATCCAACGATTGTGATCATTTCTAGATCAATGGTCTAGATTCATTTCGACCTTCAGGAATTTGGGTTATTCGTTCCCAATTCTCAATTATCCTGAAGTGATATTCCTCGAATAAACCTCAAGTAACTTGACTTCATCTAATGATCCATATTTGATGTGAACATCTCAACACGATCCAACGATTTTCGAGATTTCGGTTGTTCATGACTATTGGGACTCAGAAATTTCGTATTTGCATCCACCTTTCCCTTCATCATTCTTCACATTCCATCGCCCCATTAACCTTTCATGATATCATTTTCATAAATATATTTGGGTTTCACCTTATTATTTTCCACTTTACTCATTTTAGTATTAAGAGGGAATTTGTGATTAAACATTAGAAAATCAACATGTTTTCATATGTATCTCAAAAATGTGTGAGCTTTGTAATGTGTAGGAATATGTGAAGGATTAATACAAAAAGAATTATCGAATATCTCCTCCACCATTTCAAGGAGATAGTTATTAAAATCCTATACCAAGGAGAAGATCATGGAGATTTGGTTGTCATATCTTATCCAAGATATATGAGAGATATGTGTGAGGATTTGAAGGGATCATATTTTGTAATAATGGGAAATTGGTTGGGAGAAAAGTGGATCTGTAATTATGCGATGCTTATCCTCTTTTCAAATATCTCATGTATAAAAGAGAGTGCTCTCTCTTCATGAAAGGGGGGGAGTTGTTATGATGTAGATTGGATTCATGAAAAGACTCTTTTTGTAAACCTACTTGTTGAAGATTAATGCAAGTCTTAATTCAATGATCTCGTGTCTTTTAGAAGTTAACATCTGCTGATCTAAAATATTCCACGTTGGCATCGACAAGAGCCACCGATCCATCTTGGTAGGCTCATTGTAAATTATTAGTGTAGATTTTCATTTCATGTACCTGTTATTTTGATTTCATATTATTTTGTTTTGATTTCACTATTAGAATTTGTTGCAAAGTGTGGCAATTTAGGAACAGTTGGATATCTATGTTTGACCATACATGAGATTTAATGAAGCATCCCACTACACTTAGATTTATTTTCCAGAATTGATTAGGTTACACCTTTCTAACACATGCACAATCAAGACCTCCATCTCTCACCGTACATGCACCTGTAATGGAATGTTGCGAATGCGCAAAGTGTTAATTGTTGTTAGTTTAGTTTTTCCAGGAGATAGAATCAAAGTTCATATTTTCCTTTCATGAGCCATCAATGAACAGGTCCATCACCTGAACAAGAGCTTTAGATCATATGATTGTTTAGGAGTTTTTCTTTCTGAATTTTGAAATGTGTGGAGAGTGTTATCTTTGAAGTGTGAAAACAAAGTGTTGAGTTTCAAATGTCTCTTCTTTATGATATGCTCATCAGACATAGATAAAATACCTATTGTCAACACATATAGTGCATCAACTGCACCGATTACGAATCCCAAATTGGCATATAAATGAGTGAAATATACTAAAAATATATTTACACCAACATTTTGGTGCCATCACACCATATACCCTATGAAGGTATTAAAAAATGTTCTCTTCTTTCTTTTTCATATTTTAAAAATAAGTTCTATAGGTCTATAGTTTGGCTTCCCCGACTTTGCTATCTCCTTCATATACAACCTCTATTTTGTCCCATATTTCTTTGGCTTACTTACAATGCATAACCTTCACACATATAGAATTTTTCAACCCTCCTAGAATTTCATTAACTTCTCTTGAGTTGTCATTGCAGATTTTCTTTCCTGCAACATCTTTGGGTGGAGTAGTTGGTGAAGTGTAACCATCTACAACAGATTGCTAGATATCAAAACCAAGAGCCAACAAGAAGTTTTTCATTCTTATTTTCCATAGAGAATAGCCACCTCCATTGAACAATGGTGATTTGTTATTAGAAATTCCCTCTTGCTAATCCATCTTCAAGAACGAACTTCCAGTTTTTTAGAATATGTTGAAGGCACCTTCTTTGATACCAATTGTTGGAATACTGAGGTGGGGGGGGGGTGAATCAGTTTTACCCTTTTTCAACAATTAATAGTTACTTTTATATTTTGTTAATTACCATAATAGATCAACATTGGACTTGTTTGTAAAATAAATTATATAAATATAATTAATAGGAATTACAAGGATTTTTATGAAGAATATTGAAGGACACCAATCCTTTTTAGAGCACCAACTATAGGAGACACAAATCCCCTTCTTCATGGAACCAACCCTAGGAAGCAATATCTCCCTTGGTTTTAGGGCACCAACCCTAGGAAGCACCAACTCCCTTGTTTTTAGGGCACCAACCCTAGGAAGATCCAACTCCCTTATCTTTAGGGAACCAACCCTAGGAAATAACAACTCCCTTAAATTACAATTACATAGTAAAGGATATGAATCCTTTCATTCTCCTCCCTTCCAACCTCACTTCATAAGAATCATCAGTTCTTCTTCTTGGACTCCGCTGATTTTTTGATCTTCTGATCTGGACTACAAAGACACTTAATTCTCACCATTATTTCTCATTTATATACTCTTCCAACTGGTGTGAGCTATGAAGAATTGTGTCTCTTTGTTTGGACCATCACACCTCTATTATTATAATCTCTATTAAATTAAATTAACAATAATCTCTATTATTATTCAAACATTATTGTGAAGGATTTTAATTTAGTGAGAGTGATTTTCATAAATTGATCACAGGTATGGATTGATTTATTTTAACTTGATTCCATGTCTCTGCAAATATTGCAGAAATCAAATCCTATAGAGGAACTTCCTTCAAACCATTTACATGTGACCATATGCACAAAACCATAGGCTTATTAATTAAGCGATGTACCCAATGCCTCATGTCTTATGTGTTCGTAACCCATGACCAGGGGCTGGAACCTGGTCCTCTGGTACTTTGGCCTTTGAGAAATTTCTCTCTCATCCAATCTTCCTATGTTTCAACTCCCCAAAGTAGTTGAAACTTAGATTTTGTTTTCTTAGTGGATGCCACATGGCTCTTAGATTTGTGACTTACACCTTTGAATTAATTTAGGGTTCTCATAATAGAATAAAACTATTATTTTTAAATATTTTAAAAACTTGAAGCAAATTGATGATTACAAAACATTTAAAAACAAAATTTAATAATTTAAAATAACATCTTAAATAGGAATTTTAATTGTTATTATTTTTTTTAAAAGAATCTTTAAATATAAAACCCTAAATTTAACCAAAATAAATAAACCTAAATTAAAATTTTCACCTAAAACTCCAGCCGACACTAATTTTTTCCTGCCTAAACTTATACTTATAACCATCTCTTCTCATTTTTTATCCCAGGCTTCTTGTCTTGATGATTGATCCTGATTTGGATCCGAAATGTCGACACTCAATGGAAATTACTGTGGTTTTTCCGATTTCACCTGAAAACAAGTCCATTGTTGATCTATTGTGGTAATTAAAAAAATACAAAAGTAATTGTTAATTGTTGAAAAAGGGTAATAATGATTCACTACCCCCCCCCTTTAGTATTCCAATAATTGGTATTAGAGTAGGTTCCTTTAACATAGTCTAAACAACTAGAAGGTAGATCTTGAAGATGGATCAACAAGAGGGAATTTCTAACAACAAAGCACTATTGTTCAATGGAGGTGGCTATGCTCTATGGAAAATAAGAATGAAAAACTTCTTGTTGGATCTTGGTTTTGATATTTAGAAATATGTTGTAGATGCTTACACTGTACCAACTACTCCACCCAAAGATGTTGTAGGAAAGAAAATCTGCAATGACAACTCAAGAGAAGTTAATGCAATTCTAGGAGGGTTGACACATTATATATGTGTGAAGGTTATGCATTGTAAGTCAGCCAAAGAAATTTGGTACAAATTGGAGTTTGTATATGAAGGAGATATCAAAGTTAGGGAAGCCAAACTATAGACCTATAGAAATCAGTTTTAAAATATGAAAATGAAATAAGAGAACATTGTTGAATACCTTCATAGGTTATATGAAGTGGTTAATTCCATCAAATAAGCAAGAGAAGAACTTACAGATAAACCTATTGTGCAAAAGATACTAAGTTCGTTACTTATGAGATATGATGCCAAGATTTCTACAATTGAAGATAGGCCTAATCTTGACATACTCACAGTTGCTCAGCTTCATGGAATTTTTACAGCATATGAAATGAGAATAGGGAATGATAAATCATCAAAAATATAAATAGACTTTAAAGCATCTAAAACAAAGATGATGCAGGAGAAAAATACCAATGATGAGTTATTAGATATATTTGATGAGGAAACTGCCAACTTCATAAAGAAGCTCAAGAAAGGGACAAGGAAATACAAAGGAACTATTCCTCTAATATGTTTCAACTGTGGAAAAATTGCACACTTTTCCAATAAATGTCCCTATTCTAAGAAGGAGGAAAGTGGTGACGAAAGAACCTTAAAAAATCAAAAGAAAAAAAACACTAATAATAAAAAGAAGTTCTACAAGAAAAAGAAAACGTTCTTTACCCAAGAATACAGTAGCTCATCAGAAGAAAATGAAGAAGAAAAACCAGAGCTTCTATTTATGGGAATAAAAACTCAAGATGTTAAACATTCAGAAGATGAAGAAGAAGTTAACTTCGAAGAATAAATCCTTAGTGTAATTGAAGAACTAAGAACAACTAAAAAACAAAACATGGCACTAAGGGAAGAGCTTCTAGAGATTAAAGAAGGCACTAAATCAAGAGAGAGGGAAGTTTCCAAAACCATCAAAGAGTCATAACATACCATCAGTGATTTGAATTCCTAGCTCCTGGAAGCTAATAAAATTGAAGAAGTCATTTTACAACCACTTAATGATAAAAAACAAGTATGTGAGAAACTAGAAGCTGAGATTAAGCTGCTAAAAAGTGAAATTGATAAAGAAAAGAAGGAATAACAATTTGGAAATAGTTCAAATATATTGGATGAACTTATCGGTAGTCAAATGTCACCAAACAACAAGATTGGTTTGGGATACACTCAAGAATCAACTTCTACATCACAAGGATCTGTCAAGAAACCAATCAGTTACGTAGATGCTCTAAAAAACTCGTTAAGAAAAGAAGATAATAAGGCAAAGATTATACCATTGAAAAATGTTACACATAAACACAAATCAATGCTCCCTACTAGGGTAAAATATGACAAGAAAAATGCAATCATTAGAAGGAATCCCCCTAAATATCTATTTATTGGATATTGTTACTCTTGCAATAATTTTGGGCATAAGGCAATACATTGCAAAGCTTATGGACAATACAATCATAGAAATGTCCAAAGATATAAGAACAATAAGTACAATACAAACAATATAAACTATAACTCATTTTCTCCTTTGCAAGACATCAATAGTGAATTCCAAAAATGTAACAACTATGGTCATAAAACCAGTGAATGTAGATTGCCAAAATATGATAAAAAGACAAATATTTCCCATAATAAAAAAGAATGGAATAAAACGAAAACATAGTGCAATGCATCCTTATATGAAAAAAATTAGGGATGTCAGTGGTATATAGACAGTGGATGTTCAAAGAACATCACTGTATATCAAAGTAGATTTCTCAAGTTAAATAACAAAGGAAAATGAAAAGTAACTTTTGGAGATAACATGTCAACCAAGATACTGGGAAAAGGAATTGTTAGTTTAGGAAATAATGAAACCAAAGAAGAAGATGTACTTTTGGTAGAAAATGTCAAACAAAATCGCATAAGTGTAAGTCATACATGTGATCAGGGTCACATACTTACTTTTGATTCTCAAAAATGTGAGATCAGAGAAAAGGACATTGGAAAGCTAGTGGCAGTTGCACCGAGAACATCTAGCAATGTGTGCATCCTTAATATAGATGAAGAATAAAAATGTTGTTTAAGCCAATTAGATGAAATTTGGCTATGACATAGAAGGTTGGGACATTTAAGCTTTGACAACTTGATCAAATCCAATGATAAAAAGGCAGTTAGGGACTTTCCAAAAGTGATTAAGCCTTCAAATTCTATTTGTAAACATTGCCAAATAGGAGAGAAAACAAGAATAAGGTTCAAAACAAAAGAGAATTCCACAAAAAAACCATTAGAGCTTATTCACATAGATCCATGTGGACCAACCAGAACCAAAAGTACTTATGGTGAACAATATTTTATGTCAATTGTTTATGATTACACAAGATTTCCCTAGGTATTATTTCTAAAAGAAAAATCAGAAGCCTTTGAAAAATTTAAAATATACAAAGCCCTTGTAGAAAATGAAACAAACATCAAAATTAAATCTCTAAGATTAGACAATGGAGGAGAATTCACCTCTAAAGAGTTCATTCAATTCTATGAAAACCATGGTATCAAAAGATAGTTTTCATCTCCCAAGACTCCTCAACAGAATGGAGTGGTAGAAAGGAAAAATAGAGTAGTTCAAGAAGATGCAAGAACCATGCTAAATGAAGCCAAGATTCCAGAAAAATTATGGAGAGATGTAATATACAAATAAGTACACATACTTAATAGAGCTCAGTTGAGACCCAACCATGAAAAAACCCCTTATGAACTATAGTTTGAAAGGCCAACATCTGTAAAACACTTTAGAACTTTTGGAAGTAAATGTTAAATAAAGAATGATGAAGATAACCTAGGAAAGTTTGATCCAAGATTTGATGAAGGCATATTCCTAGCATATTCATCTAATAAGAAATCATAAAGATGTTATAATATTAGACTACTAAAGATAGTGGAAAGTGCCAATGTAAATATAGATGATCTAAAAAAGAGCATATCCCAAGGCATTGATAAAAAATGTCAACAAGAAGATGATGATGTAAAATCACAGTAGGAAGATAATGATGTAGAATCTCAGCAAGAAGATGATAATAATTAAATAAATAAAAATGAACCACATACTGATGAAAAAAAAATGAAGAAACTCCCTTTCCAAGAGATCCATCAAAAAGAGTTCAAAAGAATCATCCTGAAAGCCAGATTATTGGAGATAAAAGTGCAGGAGTGGAAATAAGAAGGAAGATCACTTTTGACTCAGAGGAAGAAATGTTATCCCTAATAGAACTTAATCCATTTAATGAAGATATCAAAAGTAAATATTCGATAAAATCAATGAATGAAGAACTAGACTAAATAGAGAAGAATCAGACTTGGGAACTGGTTCCAAGACCCAAGGACAAGAATGTGATAGGAACTAAGTGGATATTCAAGAACAAACTAAATGAAAATGGGGAGATTATAAAGAACAAAGCCAGATTAGTTTGCAAAGGATATTCCCAAGTAGAAGGTATTTATTTTGAAGAGACTTTCGCTCCAGTAGAAAGACTTGAGGCCATCAGAATGTTCCTCACATTTGCATGCTTCAGAAATTTTAAAATCTATTAGATGGATGTCAAGTCAGCATTCCTTAATGGAACACTAGAAGAAGAAGTCTATATTGAGCAACCATAAGGATTCATGTTATTATAAAATCAAGACTATGTGTGCAAGCTGAAAAAGGAACTGTATGGTCTTAAACAAGCCCCCAGAGCATGGTTCTCTAGGCTTGATCAGTACCTACAAAAACAAGGATATAAGAGAGGGAATAATTACAACAACCTATACATCAAAATTGAGGATCAAAACATGATTTTTGTGGTGGTATGTGTAGATTACATCATATTTGCGAGTAATCTTACTGAACTAAGAAGAAAATTTGCAACCAAAATTCAAGAAGATTTTGAAATGTCTATGCCGAGAGAACTATCATTTTTCTTAGGTTTACAAGTAAATCAAACAGAAAATGGAATATTTGTTTCCCAAACCAAATATATCAAGGAAATGTTGAATAAATTTCAAATGGAAGACAATAAACCTATGAGTACTCCCATAGTCATTGGATGTAAACTAAGCCTAGAAGACGACTCACCAAAAGTGGAGCAAACGATGTATAGATCAATGGTTGGAAGTTTTCTCTATTCAACAACAAGAAGACCTAACATCATGCAGGTTGTAGGACTCGTGGGGATATTTGAATCTGCACCTAAACAAACTCACTTAAAAGTAGTAAAAATAATATTTAGATACATTCAAGGCACCCTAGAACTTGGATTATGGTATCTAAAAGATAAATACTTCAATCTAACTGCATATACTAATGCAGATTGGGCTAGTAGCATAGATGATAGGAAAATCACCAGTGGAGGAGAATTTTTCTTAGGAAAAATTATGGTAGCATGGTTAAGAAAGAAATAAAGAAACATCCACATCAATCTCTACAACAGAGGCATAATACATTGTTGTTGCATCTTGTTGCACACAATTTATTTGGATGAATCAAAATTTAGAAGACCTACAAATAAGATATAATAATCCCATTACTATTAACTATGATAACATTAGTGCCATAAGTATCTCTAAAAATCCAGTCATGCATTCTAAAACCAAACACATCCTATTAATTAAATACCATTTCCTAAGAGATCAGGTTACCCAAAAAATAGTTAAAATAGTGTATATAGACACCAAAGAAAAGATTGTAGACATTTTCACAAATCCTTTTCCCATGAGTACTTTTGAAAATCTTTGACATAAATTAGGATTAATTCAAAAACCTCATTAAAAACCATAAAATCATATCAGAAGGGGCCCATGGTCAGGGGGAGCATTTCCATAGGGGGTGTGAAGAAATATCCCCTCTACCATTAATGTCAAAGGGGGAGGAAATTGATAAGGGCATAAATTTCAAAAAGAAAAAGGTTGCCATCAATGCCAAAGGGGGAGATTGTTGGACATATTGTCATTCATTTCAACAGTCATTGTCATTATGATGTGATGATGAGTTGTTATGAACAACATGCAGAGGAATCTACCTAAATCTAAGGAGAGGCAGCGTATTAGATTTCTCAAGATCAACACAACGAAAAAACATCATCGGGATCGAAATCCCAACAGATCAATGATCTCGATCAATTAGAATCCAAGTAAAAATAAAAAAATCTCAGAAGGGAAAGAACGTTGCAGTGATGGAGATTTGTTATGAACAACATGTAGAGGAATCTACCAAAAATATCAGAAGGGAAAACGCATTACAAAAACGCGATCAGGATTGAAATCCCCACAGTAAAACTATAAAAGAATTGAGGGAGAATCCTGTCCACTGATGTCGATTTCGGGACAAACCAAGACCGCCAAATATGGGAGTTACATAGGAAGACCTTCAGATCAACATGCGATTAAGTACTGACTATCAGATTGTAGTAAGGGAAGATCAACGAAGGAGAACAATTGCAGGATGCAACAATTGGAGTTAACGATCATGCAATTTTTGGTTCCTAAATAGACACCGAGCATCGATCGTCACCTACCAATAGGTCTATGGTTGGCATTGGTTCCACTACCCCAGAACCCCGAAGCCCCAGAGTCATTGTTGGTGTAAATATATGTTTAGTATATTTCACTCATTTATATGTCAATCCAGGATTCGTAATCAATAGATTTGATGCACTATATGTTCCGACAATAGGTAGTTTATCTACGTTTTATGAGTACAGCATAAATAAGAGACATTCGAAACTCAACACTCTGTTTTCAAACTTCAAATATAACACTCTCAACACATTTCAAAATTCAGAAAACAAAAATCATAAACAAGCATATTATCTAAAGATCTTGCTCAAGTGATGGACTTGTTCATTGATGGATCATGAAAGGAAAAGATGAACTTTGATTCTATCTCCTAGAGCAACTAAACTAACAACAATTAACACTTTGCACATTCAAAACATTCCATTATAGGTGCATGTAGGGTGAAATATGGAGGTCTTGATTGTGCATGTGTTAGAAAGGTGTAACCTAATCAATTATGGAAAAGAAAGCTAAGTGTAGTGGGATTCTCCATTAAATCTCATGTATGGTGAAAGGCGAAGATCCAAATTTTCCTGCATTGCCACACTTTGCAACAAATTCTAATAGTGAAATCAAAACAAAATAATATGAAATCAAAATAACAAGTACATGAAATGAAAATATACACTAATAATTTACAATGATATTACGAAGATGGATCGGTGGCCCTTGCCGATGCCAACATGGAAGATTTTAGATCAATAGATGCTAACTTCTAAAAGACAAAAGATCATTGAATTCAGACTTGCATTAATCTTCAAGAAGTAGGTTTACAAAAAGAGACTTTTCATGAATCCAATCTGCATCATAACAACCCCCCCCCCCCCC
>ML838686.1:32686-44023 GCA_009831015.1 Picea engelmannii
GTCATTATGATGTGATGATGAGTTGTTATGAACAACATGCAGAGGAATCTACCTAAATCTAAGGAGAGGCAGCGTATTAGATTTCTCAAGATCAACACAACGAAAAAACATCATCGGGATCGAAATCCCAACAGATCAATGATGTCGATCAATTAGAATCCAAGTAAAAATAAAAAAATCTCAGAAGGGAAAGAACGTTGCAGTGATGAAGATTTGTTATGAACAACATGTAGAGGAATATACCAAAAATATCAGAAGGGAAAACGCATTACAAAAACGTGATCAGGATTGAAATCCCCACAGTAAAACTATAAAAGAATCGAGGGAGAATCCTGTCCACTGATGTCGATTTCGGGACAAACCAAGACCGCCAAATCTGGGAGTTACATAGGAAGACCTTCAGATCAACATGCGATTAAGTACTGACTATCAGATTGTAGTAAGGGAAGATCAATGAAGGAGAACAATTGCAGGATGCAACAATTGGAGTTAACGATCATGCAAGTTTTGGTTCCTAAATAGACACCGAGCATCGATCGTCACCTACCAATAGGTCTACGGTTGGCATTGGTTCCACTACCCCAGAACCCTGAAGCCCCAGAGTCATTGTTGGTGTAAATATATGTTTAGTATATTTCACTCATTTATATGTCAATCCAGGATTCGTAATCAATAGATTTTATGCACTATATGTGCCGACAATAGGTAGTTTATCTACGTTTTATGAGTACAGCATAAATAAGAGACATTCGAAACTCAACACTCTATTTTCAAACTTCAAATATAACACTCTCAACACATTTCAAAATTCAGAAAACAAAAATCATAAACAAGCATATTATCTAAAGATCTTGCTCAGGTGATGGACTTGTTCATTGATGGATCATGAAAGGAAAAGATGAACTTTGATTCTATCTCCTAGAGCAACTAAACTAACAACAATTAACACTTTGCGCATTCAAAACATTCCATTATAGGTGCATGTAGGGTGAAAGATGGAGGTCTTGATTGTGCATGTGTTAGCAAGGTGTAACCTAATCAATTCTGGAAAAGAAAGCTAAGTGTAGTGGGATTCTCCATTAAATCTCATGTATGGTGAAAGGCGAAGATCCAAATTTTCCTGCATTGCCACACTTTGCAACAAATTCTAATAGTGAAATCAAAACCAAATAATATGAAATCAAAATAACAAGTACATGAAATGAAAATATACACTAATAATTTACAATGATATTACGAAGATGGATCGGTGGCCCTTGCCGATGCCACATGGAAGATTTTAGATCAACAGATGCTAACTTCTAAAAGACAAAAGATCATTGAATTCAGACTTGCATTAATCTTCAAGAAGTAGGTTTACAAAAAGAGACTTTTCATGAATTCAATCTGCATCATAACAACCCCCCCCGGCCTTTCATGAAGAGAGAGAAATCTCTTTTATACATGAGAGATTTGAAAAGAAAATAAACATCTCATAATTAGAAATCCACTTTTCTCTCAACCAATTTCCCATTATTACAAAATATGATCCCTTCAAATCCTCACACATATCTCTCATATATCTTGGATAAGATATGACAACCAAATCTCCATGATCTTCTCCTTGGTATAGGATTTGAATAACTATCTCCTTGAAATGGTGGAGGAGATATTCGAGAATTATTTTTGTATTAATCATTTACATATTCCTACACATTACAAAGCTCACACATTTTTGAGATATATATGAAAACATGTTGATTTTCTAATATTTAATCACAAATTCTCTTTTAATACTAAAATGAATAAAGTGGAAAATAATAAGGTGAAACCCAAATATATTTATGAAAATGATATCATGAAAGGTTAATGGGGAGATTAAATGTGAATAATGATGAAGAGAAAGGTGGATGAAAATACGACATTTATGAGTCCCAACATACCCCCCAACTGAACTTGTTGCATGTCTGCATGCAACTGTGCATGGATCTTCTCAAGAAATTTTGGCATCTAAATTTCATCTTTGAGTGATGATAATGAATGTTTCCAGGATGGGAATGGCATGAGTAACAACTGGCATTTTCTTATGGTTGGTTCTTGTGTGACAACCATGAATATAAGTAATGTTGGTTCTTGTGTTAACAACATTTATTTCATTATTTGTTCTCTTGTTGTTATGATAATAATTTACCCATATACTTACTGGAAAAGATAAGCTATCAATGTGCATAAGGAAACATCACCGAGTATAAGAAAACCCTTTTGTATATTTGTGAATCATGCCAATATGTATATCAATGCTTATGAAGAAAAGTGCAACAAATTATCGTTGGAAAACAAATGTTGGTAAATGGTAATTGAGATGAAAAATGGAATAATGGTAGTGGAAAAATGGAGTGATGATAGCGAATATAGTCCCCCGCCCCCCCCAACTAAATTGTTTTCATGTCCTCATGCAACATGGCATGAGTCATAGAAGTGAAAAGGAAAGGGAGCATGGTGAGGGATGTTTCCAAATGATTCATTGCTAGTAGTTGAGGAATTACATGATTAAAGTTTAGAAAATAACATACATCCACTTACCCAAAATGTTGATGAACTATGCAATAGGAATATGGATGATGGGGTTGCTGGAGCATGGAAGATGTCACTGTTTCAGGATCATGTGAAAGGTGACTGCTGTTGTAGTTGTGACTATTGTAACTATTGGATCGGAGAATGTGAAGTGGAGGAATCTGAACTGCTGCTGATGAATCATGGAAAAGATGAAGTATGAAAGTGGAACTGTGGTACTCTCATATGGATGGAAAAATACTGCTGCAACTGCTGATGGAGTCATGGAAAAGTGTATAGTCTTCACCTGCTTCTAAACCCGATGGCACAATTCTAGTCATGCGAATGAATGTGATGCAGGAGCATTGTCAGCAAGAACTCGTAGCAGGATAGCTCGACGCCTGGGAATCATTTCCAAATCTCAAATGCTGGGAGTTACTGCGAATCTTTTGGAGCTGATTGAAAAAATGGAAGAAGATCAAACGCTTGGGAGCAGATGATCACGAGTGATCTCGGAGTTTCACTCTGAGTCTTGAATGTAACTGAACTTAGGTAGCAGTTAGAGTTTTTTTTTTGTTTTCCGAGTAGACAATGTAGTCGGAGGGAACCCTAAGGACCCTCAGAGATAAATAGAGGTTTTGTACATGCAAATGAGGCTGTTGTGAGTTAGTAGGAATTTTCTGAGTTTTGAGTCATTTTTTTGATATTAGCCGTATCCATTTACTTTTGAATGAATATGATAGAGGAGAATTGACTCAAATTCATATCACTGTTACTGTTTGCAATTCTCTTTTATTGTGTTTTCATAAATTAATGAATTTCGTTATGAACAGATGAAACTGTGAATGTTAGTATAAGTTTCAAATGTTTCTCTTCTGTTGAGTGAGTGCAAGGTGTGCACACAGAACGCAAGGAGTGCATGATAGGATCTGTTTCGATTCAGAAGTTCAGAAGAGATAGCACAAAAAATTCCCTTTGCAAGGAGTGCAAAGCGACTGCTGCAAGGTGTGCATAGTCACTCACAAGAACCAAGTCTTGCATAAGAATCTGCTGCAAGGAGCGCATAGATTTGGAATTCGGCTAAGTGTGGAAGGGACTCCATAAGATTCAAATGAGAGAAAGGTGAAATCCTAACTTGATCACAGCCATTGATCCAAGGAAATATCTGGGCCATCGATCTAGCACCATCGCGATTTCAGATATCGGGAGAACAGAGGTAAGGAGACTCCAAAAGTCACGAAATGTGAAATCGTGAATCGATATGAGTCATTAGATCATGGGGAGTCATGATTCATTGATCTGATGCTTGAAAATATCTAGAATCGGGGATCAAAAGAACATAGGTGAACCAACCTCCAAAGTCACCAAACAAAAAATCATGACTTGATCGTAGCCGTCGATCGAGGGAAGATCATGGACCGTAGATATAATCATATCAAGAGTTCTCGATATGCAAAATCTTGACACACTTGAAATTTGAACCCCGAATCATGATCATAGGTCACATTGAGGGAAGATAAGGGAGGGGTTAGTACACACTAGGCTCCTATTGGGGGTTCAAAGGTTGGGAGAATCAGGGTGATTCACATGCAAAGACCCGTCGCGCAAAATTGTGAAACACCTTTTGGGTTAGGCTCGTGGTCACAACTAGTGGTTGCGTGAGAGAATCTTTCACCTGGTTCTTGTTCACACGATGGATTTTCATGATAAGGACCTATGGACATTTCTTGAAGATTTCCGCAAGGAATCAAAGAGATGCTCTAGCTCCGATATTGAGAAGATCCAGAGACCAAGAGGTCAGCAGACCCTGAGGAGGTAGGGGAACTACATCAAGTGGTATCAGAGATGATTTTCATCTGTATATTTTAGGAGAAGGAGATAAAGGAGACGAAAGTACTCAAATCTATACTCTGTGTGTTAGAGATAGTCGACACAATGCCACTGAGGAGATGAGTGGAGTAACCTTTATCCAATCGGGTTGAAGAAAGGGAGATGCGAGAACTTTGTACATGATTTGAGGAAATGGAGGCAACACAAAGAAGAGCACCTAATGCTGGAGACATCAGCGATGCAGAGAGTGAAGAAGTAGAAGTCAAAGAAGCTGGAAGAGAGAATGTTGCCGAAGAACGATTGCTAAGAATAGTTGTCAGATTGGGAGCTAGAGCCAAGATAGAGGTCCCAATGTACAAAGGCAATTTAGATGTTGAAGAGATACTGGATTGGGTATGATCCATGGATGAATATTTCGAATATGAAGATGTCGATGAGGAGAAAAGGGTGAGACATGTTGTCACCAGAATCAAAGGACATGAAACACTATGGTGGGATGAACTGCAAGCTGAGAGGAGAATCAAGAGCAACCAAAAGATAAAGAATTGGGATAGAATGGTAGCCAAGATGAAGGAAAAATTCATTCCCAAATATTACCATATCAATCTGTTTAGGAAATTGTAGAACCTGAGATAGAAGGGTATGGAAGTTAAAGAATACACAGAGGAGTTCTACAAGCTGAACATCAGAACTGGACAAAGAGAGAAGGATGAATAAAAAGTTTCTAGGTATATAAATGGCCTGAGATATGAAATCCAGGATGAGATCAGCATGATGTCAGTAAGGAAAGTGGAGGATGCTTATCAATTTTCACTGAAGGTGGAGGAGAAGTTGGCCAGAAAACGAAACCAACGAAGCAGAGGTAGAAGCCCAGTCTCAAACAAAGGCAAGGGAGTTTCCCATGAAAAGGCACAAAAATCCAAAGATGAGACTGAGAAACCACATAGTCACTTAGAAAGAGGAGGAAGTTCCCAAGGAAGACAAGATGGTGGAATAAGTTATTCTAGAGGAAGAGGAAGAGGCAAAGGAGGAGAAGTGAGATGTTACACCTATGGAAAGGCACGAAATAAGTCTTGGGAATGTCCCGAGAGAAAGAAATAAGGAGAAGGTGAAGTTCACATTTCGGAAGCACAGAGAAGGAATGTTGAAGCAGAAGGAGAAGAGGATGGAACAGCTCTGATGTTGAGAAAATTTTTCTTAAAACCAGAGGCAAAAGTTGAAAAACTAGTGCAGAGAAATAACCTATTCAGGATAGCTTGCAAGACTAAGGACAACGTTTGCAAAGTGATAATTGATAGCGGGAGCACTGAAAACTTAGTATCCACAGAGATGGTGGAGAAATTGGAGCTAGATACAACTGCAAATCCGAAGCCATACAAAGTCTCATGGTTGCAGAAAGGACACTAGGTAATGGTTACTAAACAATGCTTGGTTGAATTTAAAATAGAAGGATATAGAGATGAAATTCTATGTGATGTAATTCCCATGGATGTATGCCATATTTTGTTGGTAAGACCATGGAAGTTTGACATGAATGTCATTCATGATGGGAGGAAGAATACATACACCTTGGAGAAGAATGGTAGGACACACATGTTGTTGCCAATAGAGGATAAGAAATAGAAAGAGGAAGCAAACACAAGAATACTTCTCATGAGTGGGAAGGAACTCTTGAGAGAAGTTAATAAAGGATAGGAGATGCAGTTTTCTATGGTGAGGAAACCTAGAGTTTTCCTTACAAGTACTTCGATGGATGATTTACCTGAATAAATTCAGGAATTGTTGGATAATTTTGCTGACATAGTGGTGGATGAGATGCCTAACTCATTACCACCCATCAGAAGTATCAGCCATCATATTGATCTGATATCAGGAGAAATTTTGCCAAACAAAGAAGCGTACAGACTAACACCTCGAGAGAATGACGAGGTAAAGAACCAAGTCCAGGAATTTTTAGACAAAGGGTTGGTCAGAGAGAGGTTGAGTCCATGCGCGGTGCCAACTGTTTTGAGTCCAAACAAAGATGGAGGATGGATAATGTGTACGGAATCAAGAGCCATTGACAAGATTACCATCAGGTATATATTTCCTTTGCCAATAATGGATGATTTAATGGACTGTTTAAGTGGAGAAAATTTCTTTTCTAAGATAGATTTGAAAAGTGAGTATCACCAGATAAGAATGAGAGAAGGTGATGAATGGAAGACAACCTTTAAGACAAATGAAGGTTTGTATGAGTGGCTTGTTATGCCATTTGTCTTAACAAATTCCCCAAGCACATTTATGAGATTGATGAATGAAATACTGAAAGATTTCATTGGAAAGTTTGTAGTTGTATATCTGGACAATATACTGATCTTTAGAAAGACTAAAGAGGAGAATTTGATACACCTGAAACTAGTGATGAGAAGACTATAGTAGGAGAAATTGTTGATAAAACTGAAGAAGTCCTCTTTTATGAAGACAAAATTCATTTACTTGGGTTTTGTGATCTCTTCAAATGAACTGAAGATGGATCCAGAAAAGGTGAAAGCAATCAAAGAATGGTTGTCACCAAGAAGGATGTTTGAGGTAAGAAGCTTCCATGGATTAGCAAGTTGCTATAGGAAGTTCATCAAAGACTTCAATGGAATTTGTGCACCAATGATGGATACAATGAAGAAGAAGCACAACTATTTTAAATGGACAGAGGAGGCCGAGAGGAGCTTCAATACTCTGAAGAAGAAAATAACAGAATGACCAATTCTGGTCTTGCCAAATTTTGAAAAGACATTTCAGGTGAGATGTGATGCAAGTGGAGTTGCAATTGGAGTAGTTTTGAGCCAGGATAATAGGCATGTTGCCTATTTCAGTGAAATGTTGAATGAGACTAAGAGGAAACACTCCACATATGGCAATGATTTTTATGCCATAATTCAAGCCCCGAGGAAGTGGAGACATTACCTTGTCCCACAAGAATTTGTCTTGTACAATGATAACCAAGCTTTACAATTCATAACCAGACAGGAAAAATTGAATCAGAAGCATGCAAAGTGGATTGAGTTTATGTAGAATTTTACTATTTTCATAAAACATATTGTTGGGAATGCTAACAAAGTTGTTGATGCATTGAGCATGAGGTGTTTGATTCTGCAGGAATTTCAGGTGAAGACTTTGGGGTTTGAACACCTGAAGGATATGTATTGTGATGATGTAGATTTCAAGGATGCATACGAAGCATGCGCGAATCCTATTCTGAGAGATAGGAGCTAGTGGGCAGAGTATATGATTCAAGAGGGATTGTTGTTCAAGGGAAATAAGTTACACATACCAAAATGTTCAAGGAGGGACAACCTTTTGAAGGAGAAGCATAATGGAGGATTTCCTATACATTTTGACCATGATAAAACATTCACACAGTTGAGTAGTTCATACTATTGGCCAGGTATGAGGACATAAGTGGTGAAATTTGTGAACAAATGTAGAATCTGCCAACATGCAAAAGGAAAAAGACAGAACACTGGATTGTATCAACCATTGCCAATACCAGAAAGGCCTTGGGATGAGATAAGCATGGATTTTGTGTTAGGAAATCCAATAACGCAAAGAGGATGTGATTCCATATTTGTGGTGGTTGATATATTTTCAAATATGGCACACTTTATCCCATGCCAGAAGACCATCGATGCAACACATGTTGCAAATCTGTTTTTCAAGGAAGTTATGAGACTTCACGGCCTACCCAGAAGCATCGTCTCAGATAGAGACACACAATTTGTTGGTCATTTTTGGAGAACACCGTGGAAGAAGTTGGGGATGGATCTGTCCTTCAGCTCAACTTATCATCCTCAGACAAATGGACAGACTGAGGTAGTAAACAAAAGTTTGGGAAACTTGTTGAGGAGTCTGGTCATTGAGCATCATAACCAGTGGGATCATATTCTTCCACAAGAAGAATTTGCATACAACAACTCGCCAAAAAGAAGCACTAGAAAGAGCCCATTCCAGATATTGTATGAAATGCAATCCAGGGGAGTATCCGAGTTGAGAGACTTGGGACAGAGTGAGATCAGAAGCACTTGAGCATAATATTTTTCTGCAGAAATGCATAATCTCCATAGCCAGATCAGAGGACAATTACATAACTCTAACCAAGAGTACAAGTGCAGAGTTGATCAACATCCAAGAGAACTTCAATTTGAGGTAGGAGATCAGGTTTTGGCACATCTCAGGAAAGAAAGGTTCCCTAGGGGAATGTATAACAAGTTAAAAATGAAGAAGATAGAGCCATGTAAGATCTTGAGGAAGTTTGATGCAAACACCATGATATTGAGCTGCTAGATGATGTGGGCATATCACCCATATTTAACGCTTCAGACATGTATCCTTATGGGGAAGATGACGCAGAGGGATCAAAAGATCAAGATAAGATTCAGTGGGAGAAACAAATGCCTGTAGTAGAAAAATCACTAATGGAGAAGATCATTGATTAGAGAATTGGCAAGAACACCAGGAGGAAGACCTATATTGAATATTTGTTAAGTGGAAGGGACACCCAATAGAGGATTCCAGTTGGGAAAATGAAGTTGATATCCAGAAGCACGTAAATTCGGTGTAGGAGCTCATGGACAGGAGTCCATGAATTTTTTTCCAGGGGGAGTATGATGTAGGAGCATCGTCAGGAAGCACATGTGGCAGGACAACTTCACGCCTGGGAATCATTTTAGAATCTCAAACGCTCAAAGTTACTGCGAATCTTTTGGAGTTGATTGGAAAAATGCAAGAAGATCAAACATTTGGGAGTGGATGATCATGAGTGATGTGAGAGTTTCACTCCGAGTCTTGAATGTAAATGAACTTAGGTAGTAGTTAGATTTTTTTTTTTCATTTTCCGAGTAGACGATGTAGTCGGTGGGAACCCTAAGGACCCTCAGAGATAAATATAGGTTTTGTATGCCCAAATGAGGTTGCTGTGAGTTAGTAGGAATTTTCTGAGTTTTGAGTTATTTTTTTTATATTAGTCGTAGCCATTTACTTTTGAATGAATATGATAGAGGAGAATAGACTCAAATGCATATCACTGTTACTATTTGTATTTCTCTATTATTGTGTTTTCATAAATAAATGAATTTCGTTATGAATGGATGAAACTGTGAATGTTAGTATAAGTTTCAATTGTTTCTCTTCTGTTGAGTGAGTGCAAGGTGTGCACATGGAACGCAAGGAGTGCATGATAGGATCTGTTTTGATTCCGAAGTTCAGAAGAGATAACATGAAACTTTCCCTTTTCAAGGAGTGCAAAGCGACTGCTGCAAGGAATGCATAGTCACCTACAAGAGCCAAGTCTTGCATAAGAATCTACTGCAAGGAGCACACAGATTTAGAATTCAGCTAAGTGTCGAAGGGACTCCATAAGATTCAAAGGAGTGAAAGTTGAAATCCTGAATTGATCACAGCCGTTGATCCAAGGAAATATCTGGGTCGTCGATCTATCGCCATTGCGATTTCATATATCGGGAGAATGAAGGTAAGGAGACTCCCAAAGTCTCGAAACGTGAAACCGTGAATGGATCTAAGGCATTAGATCATGGGGAGTCATGAGACGTCGATCTGATGCTTGAAAATATTGAGAATCGAGGATCGAAAGAAAAGAGGTGAACCAACCTCCAAAGTTGTGAAATGTGAAATCACGACTTGATCATAATCGTCGATTGAGGGAATATCGTGGACCATATATCTAATCATATCGGGAGTTCCCGATACATGAAATATCGACGCACTTGAAAGTTGAGCCCCAGGTCATGAATAGAGGTCACATTGAGGGAAGATAAGGGAGGGGTTAGTACATGCTAGGCTCCTGTTGGGGTTTCAAAGGTCGAGAGAATCAAGGTGATTCACATGCAAAGACCCGACACATGAAATCCTGAAATGCCTTTTGGGTTAGGATGGTGGTCACAACCAATGGTCGCGTGAGAGAATCTTGCGCCTGGTGCTTATTCTCATGGTGGAGTTTTGTGAAAAGGACCTATGGGCATTTCTTGAAGATTCCAGCAGGGAATCAGAGAGATTCTCCAGCTCAAAGATTGAGAATATCCAAAGACCGGGAGGTCAACAGACCCTGAGGAGGTAGGGGCACTGCATCAGAATGTGTCGATGTCTAGCATGAAAAGAATTCATTAGATTACTGACCATTTTTGAGTGTCATTAACCAATGCGAGGAAAACTCACCATTGATGTCAGTGAGTGCCAAGGTACCTAAGTACATATTACGAAGTGTGAATGAATGAGCTAATGTCGAGCCACTTGCAAGATCTAACAATCAAGGGAAAGTGATGTATTCCCATGATTTTTAGTGAGAAAACTTTCCATTAAGGCATGCAAGCCTCCAAGTACTCAAAATAACTCTATTCTATATCCCATATGAGGTGCTGAGGTCGATGGGGAAATACTTATTGAAATTTGGGCCTTAATGAATCCCACATCGGTGAATGTGAGTTTTGATAAAAATATTGGTAGGACTATAAGAAAGATATCAGTAGCAAAAGTGTTTATGGTAAGGCAATGTAGTCATGGAGAATGAGGTTATTCGTTTTATTCAGAAGGAAAAATGAAATGGAAAAAGAAGGAAAAAATGTATGTGACTCATAAAAGAATGGGCATGTGTGAAATCGTGGCAGATAAGGTGATGGAAAGTGGACTTCAAGACATGGATGACTAATGTGCGTTTGAAGGAAAAATGGGGGTAAACATTCAAGACACAAATGGGTTTATGAAAGGTTTCTGTGTAACAACAAACGCCATGACGTTTATGATGAGTAAGAACTCCTTCAAGCAGTCAACAAATGTAGGAACCTAAATTTATGTAAGCCTAAAAATTTCATACAATTAAACATAAATTTCTTTCAATGCCTAAGTAGTTCAATAATCATTGTATAAGCATAGAATTTTCAACAAAAAATTCAATTTATCCACAACATGAATTAAATTTACGAACAA
>ML838687.1:11171-21468 GCA_009831015.1 Picea engelmannii
ATGTTATCCCCCAGTTTAGAGGTAACTAAGGAGATTATGCCTCGAGGCCCACATGTCCTAAACATGGAGTACCGAGAGCCAGATCGATTTGAGCATAGCCCTGGAGGGCCCATCTTTTCATTGTTCAGTGCCTCCACTTTTTCAACAGCAACAACATCCGTCACCTCGGCCTGGTCCTGTAGCAGAGAGGGGTCTTGCTCCATGAGGTAATGAGTCCAGGTATCATGGTATGTGTCACTATGATCCTCAAAAACCTTTGAATATGTGCATTCAATTCTTTTTGGTTCTAACAGGTGCTTGGATCTTATACCTCTCCACTTGACCATATCTGGGGGGAATGACAGGATGCCCTAGTAAGCTAGTACCCATAGGGTTTGAGTTTCCACTGGGAGGATTCATGAAAAACCATCGTCCGCTCCCACCATACTTACCAATTTCCATCTTTCCATCCCATTACACTGGTCCGAGCATTGGGTTGGCCAAATATTTAAGGGTTGTACCTTACCTTGTGGGAAGAAGGGGCTAAAGGCCTAGAGGGTAAAAGTAGCTGGAAAAAGATAGAAGCCAAAGAATG
This sequence comes from Picea engelmannii, assembly GCA_009831015.1. Lineage (NCBI taxonomy): Eukaryota > Viridiplantae > Streptophyta > Pinopsida > Pinales > Pinaceae > Picea > Picea engelmannii. The sequence goes on from ML838687.1 coordinate 11,746, forward strand.
AAACCTTGAGAAGCTTCGCCCAGGGATCCTCGAGAAAGCAGTAAAAAGCTTCTCAACAAGAAACAGAGGGACCCATAAAAATAATAAAACAAGACCTAGTTAGAGGATAGGGGGTCTCATCACGAGCCAGCCTATTATGTCCATGGGCATGTAGCGGTATGACACTACCAGCAGTTGGTCACCACACCAGGGTAGTGGCTCTTGGTGGCATAGCCAAGAGAAAGGGGGTCTCATCACAAGCCAGCCTTCTCATTTTCGTGAAAATGCTTGTGGGTAACATTGCCACCACTGGTCACCACGCCAGGGCAGTGTCCCCTATCTAGCCTCTTGAAAGAAAAAGCAATAAGAATAAAGAAAAAAGGCATGAATGGGCTTGGAAACATTTGCATCCATGACAAGCGCAACTCACACTCTACAGAGGCACCCACAGGTGAGCCATACATTTCCCTACTATCATTGCACCCCTTGCCTAGACATCTCTTACCACCTCATCCACTCACATGGCTTAGATTTGTTTTCTCCCGGAAACATCCCACATCCAGTGAGCATTAGCCCAATAGGATGTCCTAGCGCTTCCTCCAAACTTGGCTTGTAGATTAGTATAATGTCTTTGAGCACTTGTCCAAGTAAAGGGGGTTTTATGCACATGTTTAATAACTTGATAATTAGATGTGATTGACATTGCTATGATCCCTGTGACTTATGATCCCATGGAGGGCGTATCTGTTGATGTTACAGGACCATACCCGATGGACAAGTACATATGGGGAGATGATTAGTTCGGACCTCCATGGGGCTGAAAGTCCACTAGATGGATGTTGAAACCCCAACAGGGGGCAGAGACAGATCATAGGATTGCACCGGAGAAAGAGGAGGACGTTCCACCAGAGGCAACTTGGCAGACCTGTACCCAGGGGGTTTGTTCCCTTTACACCAGGACGTAGGCCTTGGAAGGCCCATGACGTCACCCAGGACACCCATGATGTCATCCAGTGCTTTTGGAGGTTTTGGGAGGTAGTTGTGTGCCAAGTGGCAAGTTCCTGAGGCCCAAGAAGGCCTAACGTTTTGCTCCAAGAGGCCAACGCTGCCCTAAAAGGGCCTAATGTAAAATATTCTAAGTTGGAAATATTGGAGAAAACCCCTTGAATTTGGTGTTGGACTTTCGTCAAACAGTTTGCATGCTTCTGAGTTTATTGCTGTAGGTGAAAATTTGACTGGACAGCGATATGTTTCTTGGTTTGGTTTGTTGTTTAGTGGTTTTCTAGACCTTTATGACTCCCCAATGAAGTGCCAAGTATGGTATTTTGATTTCAAGCAAAACCCATAAAGATATAAAGAAAAACAATCACATATGCAATAACAAATTGACTAGAAATGGTTGTTCTTTATTGAATGTCAATGGCTGAGCTGATTACAATTGAAATGGCATTAAATACCTCTCATATACACTGACAAAGACTGATAGGTGACACTAGAGGCCTCCAACCTCATCCAGCAATGAAGAAAATCCCCAAATCTGTCCACACGACTTGACAAAGGAGGCCGACTCATATGTTGACAGTTTGTTGTTGGTTTGGGCGATTTGGCAGCCCCAAATCTGTGGTATCCTCCTCTGCACGCAAGGTCCAGCCAGCAAGGGGAGGTTGTCCAGCTCTAATCCCCTCTTGTGACTCCACGCAACACCAATGGGAATCCTCCACGCAGCACACAGAAGTAAGACACGGCTCAAGGAATGAAGACACGGCCTGCTCAAGGGACACGCAACCTCATAATATAGGATCAGCAGCGACCACAAGGAATGTACGCCCACAAGGAAAATGTGCCTTGGAAAGGTGGAGATTCCCACTCCCACGACCACACGCAGCAAGGTGATAGGAAATGCGTCCAGCTCAGAAGAACGACACTACCTCAACTCGTGCCAAGAGAAAAATACCCACACTTCTTCAAATCTGCAATTGAAATGCTTCCCACACTGAAGATCTTCGAACCACAATGCCAAATCCCTGCAAATGAAAAGCCTGAATGGCTTCTCCAATTCCACGGATTGGGCAGATAGTTTTACTGCCGAATCCGAGATTCCACGGCTAGGGCAGATAGTTTCACTGCCGAATCCGAGGTGCCGAATGGGTTTCCAACTGAAACCCTCGCTTTCTCACCGAGCTCTTCTCCCAAACTCAATTTTTAAAATGAATAGTCGATAATGTCCTTTCCACTCCTCACTTGTCCTTTTATTCTTTCACTTTTTCTTTTTTCTCCATTAAAATATTCATTTAATTATTAATTGGATAGAAATACCCTCAAAGAGGGGTTTAATATTAATAAACTCACTTTTCCTATGTTTTCACTTTATAATTTGAAAGTGACTTTACCAATATTGTTTCCCTAACTCATCCATCTAATGGTTTACGGGAAACTGTATAAACCATCACGGTATCCCGACTGCCTAGGAAGAACGGGACATTACATAATGTCACCCTAAAAGGGCATGACGTCATCATTTATGCTTGATTTAGGGTTTTAATTGTAACATTTAATGTAAAACAGTATTTTTGATGTAAACTGGCCATGTCGGCCTTTTTGACCTAAAGTAAAATTAAAAGTCAATGGTATTGTATAAATAGAGAGCCAAAACTCTCATTTTATGATCATCTTTCACTCACACTTGTGTGAGGTCTGAAATTTGCAGCCCTCATTAGAGTTTTGGACTGAAATTCTAGTGCGCACTTGTTGAAGGAGGGCTATTTTTGGTGAAATTGGCATTTTTCTTGGTGGAAAGTCTACAACTAGGGTTTTGCTTGATAATGTTTGGTGAATGTAAGTAAAATTCTGCAATTCTTCTCTTACTTGAATGGTTATGGTGTTTTACTTTGCATTTTGTTATTACTTATGAAATTGCTAGCCTAAACCCTAGGGATCAAGCACATGTTATTGTCCTTGTTCTAATTTGCTATCTACCTACTAGATTGTGCCAAGGAGCCATTTTATTGAAGCCATTGCTAGGGCCTTTCCATTGCAACACCCTAGCATTTGTTCTTCATCCTAGCCGATTTTACTTTATCTTTGAGTTAAAGAAGGAGGAAAACCTACTAAGGCCTAGGGTTACCTACACCTTAGTAGTCGTTTTCCCCTAGGGTTTGGTGGTTGAAGCCTTGGCTTACCAACACTTCATCCATTAAATTCCTCTCATCTTTGGCTCTATTATTATCATCTTGCTCCTTCAATTCTTGCAGCCACTTATTGACTCCATTTTCCCTATGAAAGCACTAGTCTAAGACCTCTCTGTTGAGTGTTTTGATCACAACCTTCAAACATCTAAATCTTTGAACAAACTACTAACACCTTCTAACCCTGGATTAGATTGATCTACTAACCTTATTGCTGCTACTATTCAATTAAGTTACAGCCATATTTCACAGCGTTTAAAGCTTCTCTAAGCGATTGAAAAGATTGACTAATGCATAGCCTTATTTGCTTTTGATGAATGTTGGTGTTATGATATTGATGATTAATTAGTCCTGCTCATTTTGAAGCTTTTCTAAGGCATTAATGGTGAAGTATTGTCTTGTGATTATTGCTGCTATACATCTTTGTTGCTTCATCAATATATTAGTCAACTGCTTTTATTGAAAAAGTCTATGATTATATGAAGTACTAACCAGCAAGTGTTCTTGCAAAATATAGTTTTATGTTGCTTTGTTCCGGGCAGGTACACTTCTGGTTTATTATTTCTTTATTGGTTGTTTAACCAGACTTTCTGATCGGTGGTGACTTGTGAGAGAGAACCTTTTACTTGTCCTTTATCCTTCGCCTTCTCAAAACCCCAGGTCACCGGGGACATCTCCCTTGGGCCTACCACCCTAAATAGAAAGAGATATCCTATTGAGGTGACAGTGATAGGATAGTCTCCCGTTAGGCCAATTTTTCTTGATTTGCCTTTCCCTTCTGTCAAAGTACAAATTGCGCGATAACACTCCACATGGCACTATGGTGGAACACCGTTCTTAGAATGAGAACACATGGCACAAAAGACTTCTCTACAAGGCTGGTTGCACTTTATTTAAGGAGTCGTTCACCATCTCGGACCAGTTTTGGGTGCAATCATGGCAATGGAATGGTACTTTGTTGAGGCCATCCCTTAGTGTAGCTCACACATGACACACCTACTCATAAAATTATTACTAAAGTAGCCTTGAAGACATATTTGGTGGAGGCACTTGCTTGGAAGACTCTAGAAGACCATTGTTAAATGTTGATTATGATGTACTAGTGTTAATTGGAGTCATCCCATTTAGAAGCCTCTAGAGTGGCACAAGGATTAAGAAAAACATTTTTATACGAGACATCTAGCATGAAGAAGTGACACTTGGGTTTTTGACATCTTCAAAGGCTTAATTTGTGGAAGTGCCCTACTTCTAGGAAGACCTTGAACATTCTAATAGTATTTTATTCCTTGAGAAGTTACAAGAGAAGAATATAAAAGGAGGACTCTTCCACTTGGCAAGGTCTTTTCATTCTGGACAAATCCCTGTACTCTTGGGCTGTAAACCCAAGATATCTTGTGCAGGTTTCTGGAGCTTATTTGAGGAAATATTCAGGGCTGCAAACATCTATTGTAAGGCTATTATTGTATATTGTCTTCTTCTCTCTTATGCTGGAAATTTTTCTTCTTGTAGAGTTTTATCTTCAGCATAAGAGGTCCGAAAAGTGACTCTCTTGTCCTCTTCAAGACCCTAATTTCAGATCTGAATTTTGTTATGTACATGGGCTGTTCTCTTTAATAAAAGGCTGTTTTTTACTTCATTTTTCAGATCTTGATATTATGTGAAGAAACAAGAATGCAATAAAAATACTAGGGCATCTTTATGAGCTTAGTATGCTGGCTGAAATATAATTTTGCAGCACTGTTATAACTCAGTTGGGTGGATGGTTTAAGCATCTTTCTGGTTTAATATTGTCCATCATCAAGCCTTCTAAAGCCTTAAAGTTTTTTGACTCCATTTTGCCCAAGTAGAAGGCATTAATCTACTTGAATCCACCACCTTATATTCATTGTATATCATAAATATTTTGATTGCTAAATCTGGTTGGCTAAAGAAGAATATAAGGGTAACTAAGCAATCTCATTTAGGAAGACCCCCCTTCTGCTAGAGGATAACCGGCCTAAAGTGAAGGGAAATCCTACTAAGGTGACATTGGGTGGGGTTTCTAGAACGTTGCCCTAGGTTTGCATTCTTGTTTGGGCTTGAATATTTTACAAGTGTAGATTTATAAAATAACAAGACACAATTTGGAACTAGGAGGGTCACCCCTTGGAGGAGGCTTTGGTTTCCCGGATAATAAATATAGTTTATTACTATTATATTGCTTGAAATTGAATGGAACAAATGTAAATATTGATTTCAATTCATGACATAAATTGATGAAATAATGACAAATGAAATCTGCACAAAATTAAGTTTATCATCAAAAGCATTTAATGTTCCTCTACTTTTGTAATATATTATACAGCTATAGTGCAAGGGGTTAGGTCAACCAGTGGCTGCCAATGTTGTTGGGCATTTAGCTAGTTTTGTGCCAATAGGTGTCCAATTCAAATCCCACTAGGTTAGGCACACTAGTCTACATTGATGGGTTCCTAGGGATGCCATCCACAAATGTGGGGAAGCATCCTTTGAGTTTTCCCACAAGGTTTTCCTTGGACAGAAAATACATAATAGCTAACTAGTACTTCAAACAAACAAACAAATCCATGATGAATGAAAACCATACCTCACCAAGTTGATGTAAGAAACTTAGTTCACGTGCTTTCACTATTCCTTGTAATTTCCTTGGTCCCACTCCAAAGCCCTGTGGAGGCAGGCATCCTACACATTGAAAGCTAGAAATTGTGAAATTCCTATCCAACACCAAAAATAAAGGTACGAGTTTGATTAAAATCCCAAGGCATTTGTTAAATACCATCTCAAACAAGCACAACCAAACAAAAATACTTGGAATTAAGCACAAAGAACAAAAATCTTAAATTATAATTTATAATACACGATTTAACTCCATTCGAAATAGACCAACTATTATCCCTTATGTTGCATGAGAGGTAAACTTGGTTTTACGCAAGTTGGTGTCATGATTCTAGCCTTCCAAAGGTTGGGATATTGAGGAGATTTCTTCAGTTGTGCCTCAATTTCTTCATGTACCAACATCATGGTGATCATATAGTCATGTTCTGGTCACTTTCACTTTATGTTACATGGTTAGTTCATGAGTATCCTCTAGCATGGTGATGTACTCACCTATTGTTTTCCTAGTTTCATTCATTTCCCATGACATTTCCACAATTTCACCTACGTAATTTGTTTATTGCAAGCATATCATCACTTTTGCCTAAGTGGAATCTACTTCACCCCTACATTTTCATCACACTTTACCACTTTGTCTAGGTAGTTTGTGTATCACATCACATTCCTACCTCTTGAGTCTTACCTAGGAAAAATTCACTTTTACACTTACATTTCACCTCATTTCATCTCCTAGAGAGTGCATGGTACATTTTTCCTATACTTCCCTAAGTTTATTACCATATTAACCCCTCAATTCTAATATTTCCACTTTTTCCAATGTTAACACACCTAACTGGTTCATGATATTTTGATTAAACCCTAAAACCTTAGGTTAAGTGCTTAATTATTAGCCTATTAAGTGTTCTAATGTTCTAATACTTCATTGAGGCTAATTCCCTAAGTTTCATTTGCTAATTATCACTAGGGAACACAAATTATGTTATCACTTCCCCTTTGGCACACATGTTGAGGCAACCCACAAGAAAATCAATTCGCCCTAACCTCATTTTAGCCTTGTTCACACATGCCAACCTTATACAAGCTTCATCCTTATCCCTTGGCATGAGTTTTGAGGAGGTTGTTGACTAGGGTTTTACTATGCATGCGCACTAGGGTTTTTACCCTCCACCTCATCCACTCATGCACATATCCCTAGGTCATTAAGTGCTGCACTCCATTATGAGGACTACTTAACCTTGTTCACACCTTTCACACATTTTGAAGTGACTAGTGATGGTTTGACTGGGTCAAAGGAGGTCCACTTGCACATTATTTGAGGCGATTTCATGGATTTTATGGGGACCCATTTGCACAAGTACCTAGGGTGCACTTTCTATCATGGTCTCTTCATGCTTGAATTGGTCAAAGGATGCACAAACTTCAAGGGCACACTCTCTCTCCCTCTCTTCAAGGGCACATGCATGCATGAATATTTAATTTGATGATGGCTATTATGTGGACACAAGGCACTCCTTCCTAGGGCGCACTAGAGGAAGAAATATTTTATTATTTTAACCAAGTCAAAGTGGACATAAAGAACATTTTTCAAGGGCACACTAGATAAAAGAGTATTTTATTATTTTTATCTAGTCAAAAGGGTCCACGAAAGCTCAAAGACCAAGGGCACACTTGTTCATGGAGATATTCAAAGGGCTTCTAGAAGAAGCACTCAACCATCAGGCTTGGCTTTTGAAGAGCACTCTCATCATTGAAGCTTTACACATGGCATTCTTGCACCTACTTTGGAGATGTTCTCTACCTATTTGACCAAGCATTTTATTTCTATTTTATTGAGGTGGTTATTTTTGGAGAGCACCCTCATCATGAGGCTTGTACACTTTTCATTTGTGCACATATTTTGGTAAGTTCCCTACCTTATTGACTAGGCATTCTCTTGAAGAGCGCCTTACACATGAGGGAGACAAATGGCACTTGGATCTCACCTTGCATGAACTAGAATATGGAGGAAGATGACATGTGGCATCACATTCATCTAGAAGATTGTATCTAGTATTTTCTATGGGCCCTTTTGTCCTAATTCGCCCACTTAAGTTGTTATTGTAAATAATTTTAGTATTTTCCTTGTATAACCACAAGAGGAAAATATTATTTTGTTGTAGAGGATATTTGAGCTAAAACCTATATAAAGGTTTGCTCTTTCCATTTGGGATTGGGGGATTGATTAATGAAGGAACTTGTGAGTGTAATGTCCCCATTTTTGGACGTTATTACATTACAGAGTGTTATGCCTACCAGAGTAGCCAGATAGGGGTGACAGAGAGTTCGAGAGATATTGAGGGGTTTTATTGGGCCCAACTTGCATCGTTCATCATCAGGATCCATTCTGCACATCTTGGCTTTGGTTCCATTGCATTCCAACGATTTCCGTAATTTTGAGTTATTATGGGTCATATCTTAATTAAATTCGCTAAGAAGGTCATAATGGGCATATTACTTGGAGAAACCTATTAGTGTAATAGCTCATCGGAATCGATAGGAAGAGCATTACAAGATAATATGATGAGAAGTGACTTTCAATGGCCGGAGAAGCCATAAGGATAGATAAATCATCTTTTAGAGGTAAAATGGTTAATTAATTAATTAATTAATTAAGTGATTTGATCAAGGAATAATAAAATAAGGTAAAAGTCACTTGGAGGGAAAAGGTAAGCTATAAAGGAAGGGTAAAGCAACCTAATTCATCTTTATGCAGATTTTGACTTGTCATGGAGGAGAAAGGCACATCTCAGGAGAGGTAGCTCAGTGGATTCCAAGAGGAATAAACCAATGGTTGATTTCGGTGTTGAGAGACACACCCTAGTCACCGGGGAGATCACACAGGTCTTCCATCCATCTTCAACAACATTTCTACAGGGTTCAACAGCAGGGGCGCACTTGTTTAGGGAGAGGGCACAACTTCTGAGGAGGTTTAGTGGATCAACTTGTCCCATTCGGGGAGAGTTCAGAGATTCCCCTTCGACCCATTTGAGAGGCAGACCATACGCATATTTTTCCTGGTTTCTCGTTAGATTCTGACGGGGGAATCATGAGGGACGCATTTTCCGGACATTGGGAGTGCGACACTTGAGGGAGGACACATTCGGAATTCCCGAGCGATCATCAGATCAAATCCATGGAAACCCTTCCGACCCATTTCACAGTAGGCCAGGGCGATCAATTTGAGACACATCTTAGTCGATCCCGACGGTGGAATCACTAGGGCGCAGTTTTCCAGTAGTAGAGGGGTGCATTCCCCTAGGGGTATCCATCCGAGTCCAGACACACCAGCAAAGGGGCCGGTCAGTCACTAGGAATGAGAGGGACAGCAGGGCGCACTGTTTGGGATAGTTTCCAGACCGATCTGAGAGATCTAGCCACCAGGGAAAACTTTCCGAACTTGCAGCAGTTACCGCGCAAGCTGCCATAGCTTGCAGATCACCCATTGATCCCGCAGTGTTCATCTATCATCGGGTATTATCATTTTAGTTTGCTTATTGTATTCCAATTAAGATCCTTTTGTCATTGATCTAGCCAAGTGATTTATTTTATTTTCAGTCGCACTCGGCATTGTACTCTGGAGATATCATAATATATGATTTATAGTCTTCTGTCTCATTTACCATCTGTATACTCAATATTTATGTTGTAAACAATTAATCATACACACACATTAACAGAGTTTCCCAGACTAGCCAAGTCAGGAACATTATAGTGAGCAAGATCCAAGCATTGGAATAAAGGTGATCTTATATTGTTGTCTTGGCTTTGTATAATTATATGTACACTTTGTTATGTGTGGTAATATGTTCTAGGTGCACCATTGGAGAATTTATATTACAAGTTCGAATTGTCAAATTTAATTTGGGAACCATAGAAGAGAAGCCTT
>ML838687.1:22927-48111 GCA_009831015.1 Picea engelmannii
TGACCCTTGGTTGCATGGCCAAGGGAAAGGGGGTCTCATCACGAGCCAGCCTTATCATTTCTGCGAAAATACTCATGGGTAACACTGTCAGCTCTGGTCACCACGCCAAGGCAGTGTCCTCTGGTCAGACCTTGAAGCAAAAAAGAAAGAAAAAGTAATAAATAAAAGAAAGAACAAAGGCAATAAAGGGCTTAGAAAGAACTGCATCCATGACAGGTACAGCTCGCCTCTTACAAAGGCACCCATGGACAATACCTGCCCCTGGTCTTCACTATGTCTGGACATCCTTAGACCATACCACCTCATGTTACATGGCTTGAATGATGTCCTTTGGAAACTTTCCTCTTCTTATGGATGCTGGCCCAACATGGCACTTTGTCTTTTCTTCAGCTTTATATAGTAGGTCAGTGTAATATCTTTGAGCTATTAGAGGATATGCTAGGGGTCTATGCATGTATTTGATGAAATTAATGATGAAATATGATTGACATTGCTATGATCCCGAGGACTAATGAGCCCATGGAGGGCGAAGTTTTTAATGTGCAGAACCATGCCCGACGAACAGGTACCAGTGGACCGGTACACATGGGGAAATGATTAGCTCAGACCTCCATGGGGCTAAAGAGCCCATCAGATGGTTGTTGGGATCCCATCAGTGGCAGAGACAGGACAGTGATATGATGAGCTTTTGCACACGGAGAAAAGAAGGACGTTCCACCCAGGACACTTTGGCTGAGCCCAGCCTAGGGGGGATGACCCACTTCAGATGGAACGTTTTCCTCTTGATGGACAGGACGTCACCCAGGAGATCTGGACGTCACCTAGAGCGTGTGGCAATTTGATGGATTACTGGCACGTGTGGCAGCTTGGAGGAGCCCTAGAAGAGCTAACGCCTGACTTCTGGATGCTAGACTAGCCCAAAAAGGGCCAACGTCTCCCTCAGAAGGGCTTGACGTCCCACCTTTTGCTCATTTTGTCTCTTTTATTTAGCAGTTAATGTAAAAACAGTATAATTTTTGGTAATCAGCTTTGTCGGCTGTTTTAATGACCTAATTTGTAAATTAAAGGTCATGGAATGATATATATTGAGGATGTTTTTCCCTCATTTGGACAAAAAAGAAACTCACTCTCTTGTGAGATCTGATTTCTTGCGCCCTACTAGGGTAATTTTGGTGTTTAAGTGAGGCGCACTTGTTCTTGGAGGATTTTTCTTGGCATTTATGGCATTTCTCTCAAGGAAGGTTTACAACTAGGGTTTGCTTGAGCCTTGTGCTTTCTTCATGACATGTAAGTGAATTTTCATGCAAAACTTCTTAAATGAATGGTTGTAGGTATAATTTCTTACATTTGCTTATTGTATTGCTGATTTAAAACCCTACGTAACAAGCACACAAGTAGGTCATTGTTACATGTCCCCTTGTTGAGAAATAGTTTTTAGCCATTGAAGAAAGAAGATAGAGCCTAGCCGTTGCTACACTTGTCTTCATTTTTCTGAGCTAGCGTTGAAGTTATAGGTTGAAAAGAGGAGACGTCCTAGGCCTAGATTGACTACACCTAGGGTTTCACCTTCTAGGGTTTGAAGGCCTTGCCATTGCAACACCTTTTCCCTTAAATTTATACTTTGTGCTAGCCATTTTGCCAAGTTTATTTAGAGAAGGAGGAAAGAGCACGAGGCCTTGCTTAAGCAACACCGGAGTGAGCCTCTTTCCCCTAGGGTTTTGATTCTAGGGCCCTGCCCTTGCAGCACCATAGAACCCTACTTTCTAGTCTCTAAGTTTTTATCCTCCTAAGACCTTGTGCCCTTACGTTTGACTCCATATACCCTAAGGCACTGGTTAAATCTCCAACGTTGAGGCTTTAGTGTACAAAACAACCTTTTAAAACCCTAAATTTAAAACCCTAACTAATATTGCTAACTTAATAAAGGCTGACGTCATAGTTGAATATCTCATCTTGATGCAGCAAAGGTATAATATAAGCAATTGAGTGATGACGTCAGGCATTTATTGAACAAACTATTGATTTGATACACTGTTGACTTGGTCATTTTGGTAGATATTGATGAATTGATGATCTTTCATAGGCTAATTAACAAAACGCTGACTTCATCTTGTATCTATTGCATTGCTTATTGAATGAAATCAGATAGTTAAAGAAGTACTAACCCTTTGCTATTGTCTTGTTCCAGGCAGATGTTTTCAACAGGGCCTACACTTCCTTTATTGGCTGATTAGAAGGACTATTTGACACTGGTGGTAACCTGCGAGGAGGGAAATCTCAAAACTTGACCTTGTATCCTTTACCTCTTCAAACCCCAGGTTACCGGGGACGTCTCCCCTGGGCTAACCTCCCTAAACAGAAAGAACCTCCCCATCGAGGTGACATTGGGTGGGGAAGGTTCCTGTTGCGCCAGTTTTTCCTCTATCCTTTAGCCTGTGACCTAAACTACAAATTGTGCGATAACAAGCCCCATGCCTAGGGGTAACTGGAGGAGATCATGTCTCATGGCCCACAATGAAGACATTGATCTCGTTGATGATGATGATCAACATGTCCACATATGCCATCCCAACAAGCACCCCTCATATTGCCTCTTCTACTTTGGATCAACCAACCTCATCATATCCATTCAACACAGTGTTTGGGAGATGGTAAGCTAGCGTCACCATGAAGTATGTTAGTCCTTTTTTCATACAGGATGTTGTGCTTAATATACTAGGAATGTGAATGAGGATCATTGGTTGAAGTTGGATAATGGATCATAAGCTAAAGAAGTTATGTTTGTTTCCTTGTTTCGCCTTGCTGGCCAACATTTGTACCCTAGTCTCATGTTGTCACCCCAAAGGAAAATGTAATGTCCCTTTCCAAATAGGAGCTCCAGAGAGGAGGCTTAATGGCCTAAACCACCCCGTTAGACTATAGCTAGGGCCAGAAAAAGGGTAAACAGGGTTACTAGAGGTCACTCCAGTCAAAGGTGTTATGTTCGGAAAGTGACATTGAGCTAAAAGTGGTTAAAAGTGCTTTTAATCCATTATGAGCTAAAAATAGAACAAACAATCTAAATTTGGAAGTCAACAGTGAATTAGGGTTTCAACAATGAATTAAGGTTTAGAAAATCTATAAGAGAAGGGTTAGTGACCTAATTCATCATTATGAAGATTATGACTTGTCATTGAGGAGAGAGGCGTATCTCAGGAGAGATAGTTCAGTGGATTCCAGGAGGAAGACACCAGTTGGTTGATTTCGGTGTTGAGAGACACACCCTAGTCACCGAGAAGATAACACAAGTCTTCCATCATTCTTCAGAAGCAGTTACACAGGGTACAGCAGCAAGGGCGCACTTATCCAGGGTGAGGGCGCAGCTCCTAAGGAGGTTCAGTGGATTGACTTGTCCCATCCAGGGAGAGTTCAGAGATTCCCCTTTGACTCAGTTGAGAGGAAGGCAAGGAGCATAGTTTGCTTGGTTCCTCATCAGATTCCGACACAGGAATCACCTAGGGCACATTTTCCAAAGTTGGGAGTGCGTCAATTTTGGCAGACACATTCAGGGTTCCCGAGTGATCATCAGATCAAATCCAGGGAAACCCTTCTGACCCATTTCCCAATAGCCAAGGCGATCATTTTGAGATACATCTTAGCCAATTCTGATGATGGAATCACTAGGGCGCATTTTTCCAGTGAGAGAGGGGTGCATTCCCCCAGGGGGATCCATCTGGGGTACAAACACACCAGCAGAGGGGTCAGTCAGTCATCAGGACTGAGAACTAGAGCAGGGCACACCATTTGGAATAGTTTCTAGGCCATTCCGAGAAGTTTAGCCACCAGGGCGAACTTTCCGGACTTTCAACAGTTACCGTGCAAGCTGCCACAGTTCCAACTCATCCATTGACCCCGCAGTACTCATCTAATATCGGGTATTATCTTTTAGTTTGCTTATTGTATTCCGGATAAGATCCTTTTGTCATTTGATCTAGCCAAGTGATTCATTTTATTCAGCCGCATTCGACATTTGTACTCCGTAGAGATATCATAATATAAACTTTGCAGTCTTTGTCGCATTTGTTATTTGTATGATCATTTATATTCTGTAAACCATTGATCCTACACACACATTAGTAGCATTTCCTAGACTAGCCAAGCCAGGAACATTACAGTGGTATCAGAGCTTTAGTCCTGCCAGTCTGTGACTAAAGATGATGAGTGCAGCAGAAGACCCAGATGGTCGTGAGCACGTAGGTGATGAATATGTCACTTACAACGGGCGTAAGGAAAGAAAGCCTAGGCCTGACTTTCCTCCTTTTCCTCCCAGCTCAAAGGAAGAGGAAGAGGCACACAGAGAAGCAGAGAGAAGGGCAGAGCGTGAGGCTAAGCGCGAGGCAGAGAGGATGCTAGGTGACAGATATGAGCGACCAAAGGGCAATGGTAAGGCCCCCATGGAGCCAGAAGAAACCTTCATGCAGGTTATCAACGATATGTTAGCTAGTCAGCAGACCATGTCTCAGTCCTTGGCACAGGTGGTTGATAGATTGGCTATAGTGGGCACCTTGAGCACACAAGGCTCACATGCAACACAAGGGAACTCAGGAGCAAGCAGTAGACCCCAGTCACCCACTCACACATACACCTCTGCAAGTAGGATTCCCAGACCCTTGTTTCCCAGTTTCCAGAGGGAACCCCTGGTAGCAACACAGTTGCTGATAGCACAGAGGTCGCCCACTCATGCAGAGGACATTGCAGAGTACAGGAGAGAGTATGCAGCATTGGGCCATGAATTCCATCAAGACATGACCCTAGTCGAGTACTGTGGGCTCAGACTCAGGAACCGCCCCAGAGAGCCACAAAGAGGAGAATCGCAACAGCAGAAGGGGCATAACATTGATTTCATCCGGAAAGTTGGTAAACTCACCATACCTTCTTTCGACAGATCGTCCAAATGCACCGCCAGAGCTTGAATACAAAAGCTAGACACATACTACAAGCTCAACCAGATGACCGAGACAGAGGCCATCAGTTTCGCCACCTTACACTTGGAGGGTGAGGCACACGAGTGGTGGCATCATGGATTGGTGACATTGGGTCATAGTCACATCACCTCCTATAGGGAGTTCACAAAGAGACCCATGGACAGGTTTGACAGGAGGGATCCCGAGATCCACTTCATGGATCTAGCCTAGTTGAGACAAACTGACACAGCAGAGACGTTCATCACGGAGTTTCAGCAGGTAGCCGTGGCAGTGACAGATATATCACAGCCCAGGTTGATCATGCTATTCACAGAGGGGCTCACAGAGCCTTTGAGAGGATGGGTGAAGGCATACAGCTCACCCACCTTGCAGGATGCCATCCTATGCACTCGAGATTTGGCAGACTCGGTGCCAAAGACTAAACCCTTTATACCCTAGAAGGATCGAGACAGGAAGCCATTCCAGAGAGAATGGAAGGGCAAGGAGAAGCTGGATGATAAGACAAGGCAAGAGCTTATGAGGAAGAAGCTTTGCTTCAACTATAGAGACCCTTGGGTCCCAGGCTACAGGTGCATGGGCAAGGTAGAGATTCATTATATCGAGGTAGCAGTAGACAGTGTGGACAGTGAGGACGAGGAGAAGGACAGTGGATCCACTAGCTCAGAGGAGGAGTCAACATAGATAGAGGAGAAGCCTCCCTGTAGACCACCGACACCGGCAGGAGCCCATCCTCCGGTAGTTCCACAGCTGCCTAAGCAAGCTAACAGACGAAAACCAGCAATGGGAGGAGTCGTAGCGACCCTTTCTGGTGTTCCCAGATATGATATCCTCCGGATCAGAGGGACTATTCAGGGGCAACGAGCAATCGCCCTGATAGATGGTGGGGCCACCCACAAATTCATTGACACCTCACTGGTATCAAGACATGCACTTCAGACAGAGGAGTTTGAGGGGTTTGATGTTGCAGTAGCAGATGGCCACACAGTGGAGTGTCTAAACAGAGTTCCAGAATTGGAGATAAAGTTAGGCAACTACACAGTGAGAGACATTTCATGTGGTTGACCTATCTAACACAGACGTGGTGTTGGGAGTCCAGTGGATGATCACCTTGGGAAAAATCACCACCAATTACCAAACCTTGGATATGGAGTTCAGAGACCGTGATGGGAAGAAGGTTGTTCTGAGAGGTATGTTGATAGGAGCACCTAGGACAGTTTCAGCCAAGAGGATGGAGAGGATCTTCAGACATGGGGAGGTGGCATATGCCGCAGAGTGCTTGATCACTATGCCGAAGGATTTAGAGGGTTGACAACAGTATCATACAAAGATCAAGAATTTGTTGGGACGACATTAACAGGTTTTTGGTCGATTCCACCAGGGAGACCACCTGACAGGGGGTTTGAGCACACCATTAAGTTGGAGGAGGGGGCCAAACCTATGATCACACCCCCCTATCATCATCCTAGGAGGTTCAAGGATGAGATAGAGAAGGCAATCAAGGTATTTCTAGCGATGGGACACATCAGACCGAGCAACAGCCCATTTGCCTCTTCAGTTGTCTTAGTTCTGAAGAAGGATGGCACCATGAGGATGTGCATTGATTACCGGGCCCTGAACAAGAAAGCCATCAAGAACCGGTATCCTATCCCACGCATTGACGAGTTGATGGATGAACTGCATGGGGCAATTTTCTTCTCAAAGATTGATCTATGCTCTAGGTATCATCAGATTAGCATCCGAGAGTAGGACATAGAGAAGACGACATTTTGATGTCACTTTGGACATTTCGAGTTCCTGGTTATGCCATTTGATCCAATGCACCCGCTACATTCCAGTCTTGCATGAACCACATATTCAGGGATCAGTTGAGCAAATCAGTCTTGGTTTTCTTCGACGACATCTTGGTCTATAGCAAGACATGCCAGGAGCATATGAGGCACCTGGATGAGGTATTGAGCATTATGGAGGCACAGTCATTATATGCCAAAGAGTCCAAGTGTGAGTTCGGTATGACAAAGATACTTCCACTTGGGCCACATCATCAATGCACAGGGGGTACAGGTGCACAGGAGAATATCAGGGCCATTCGGGATTGGCCAATGCCCAGGAAAGTTACAGAGTTGAGGAGTTTTTTCGGGCTGTGCAGTTATTACAGGCGGTTTGTCCGGGGTTTTTCTCAGCTTGGAGCACTGCTGACGAATCTTACCAAGCATGGGGATTTCATCTGGACCGAGGAGTCACAGAAATCCTTTGATCACATGAAGGAAGTCATGGGCACTTGTCCAGTATTGGCATTACCAGACTTCACCTTGCCATTTGTACTAGAGTGTGACGCATCCGACAAGGGTATCGGGGCAGTTTTGATGCAGGGAAGACACCCCATTGTATTCGAGAGCAGGAAGCTCAGTCAACCCAAGAGGTTGTACTCCAATTATGACAAGGAAATGTTGCCAATCATGCATGCCTTGACCAAATTCAGACAATATTTGGTGGGCAACAAATTTGTGGTCAAGATAGATCACAACAGCTTGAAGTATTTCCTTTAGCAGAAGGACCTCAGTGAGAACCAGTAGAAATGGGTGACGAAGGTACAAGCATTCGACTTCGACATAGAGTATGTCAAGGGGAAGAAGAACATTGTGGGCGATGCACTATCGAGGAGACCTGCGGCATGTTCTTTGATGGAGATTTCAGCAGAATGGAAATCCCACTTGTTAGTGGAATATTCCAAGAACAAGTTCGCTTGTGAGGTTATGGATGGGAAGATACGGGGTGACAGGTATAGGATCATTGACGATGTCATATTCTAAAAGGACAGAGTCTACTTGGTGTCATATTCGGGGCTCAAGAAGAAGATCCTTGCAGCAGTTCATGATTCACCACTAGCAGGCCATCAGGGGTTTTTCAAAACCTACAGACAGATCAGGGGGAGGTTCTCATGGAAGGGCCTCAAACAGCATGTTATGAGACACATCAGTGAGTGTGTGACTTGCCAGCAAAACAAGTCAAAGCATGCTCTTCCAGCAGGGATACTTCAACCACTCCCCATTTCAGAGCAGAAATTGGAGAGTATATCGATGGACTTCATCACAGGCCTACCCAAGGTCCAAGGTAAGGACTGTATCTATGTAGTGGTCGACAGATTGACCAAGTTTGCTCACTTTTATGCCATACCGACAGAGTACAACACAGTTCAGGTAGCTGAGCTATTCTTCAGGGAGGTCTTCAGACTTCACGGGTTACCGAAGAAAATCGTCAGTGACAGGGACAGTCGGTTCATGGGGACATTCTGGAGAGAGTTGTTTAGATTGGTGGAGACAGAGCTGACACCCAGCACCAGCTATCACCCTCAGACAGATGGGCAGACAAAGATTGTCAACAAGTGGGTCGAAGGATATTTGAGGAACTATGTAGGTGGACAACAGAGAACATGGGTCAAGTGGCTACATTTAGGAGAGCATTGCTACAACACCACTTTCCACATGTCCATTGGTATGACACCCTTCTGAGCATTGTACGAATATGATGCTCCCACTTTGGTAGACTTGGTTTTCGGGGAGAGCAGAGCTCCCAAGGCAAAGGATTGGATCGTAGAGAGTCAGGAGATTCTCAAGTCGTTGAAAGAAAACCTGCAGAAAACACAGAATCGACAGAAGATGAGTGCGGATAGGCAGGATAGAGTGCAGCTTTGAGGTTGGGGATTTGGTTTTCTTAAGACTCCAACCTTACCGACAGTCATCTTTGAAGAAGAGTGGGGCCGAGAAGCTCAAGCCCATATTTTATGGCCCTTACAGGATCATGCGCCAAGTAAGCGAGGTTGTTTATGAGCTAGAGCTTCTAGAGCGGAGCAAGATTCATAATGTGTTCTACGTATCTTGCCTCAAAAAGACAGTGGGACAATTCATTAGCACATCAGAGGAGCTTCCCCCATTGGATGAGGGACAGTTGGAGCTGGTTCCGGAGGAGGTTTTGGAGTTTCGGGAGCAGAAACTGAGGAGCAAGGTCATCAGAGAGTGTTTGATCAGATGGAGAGGGCTTCCAGTAGAGGACGCTACTTCAGAGAGTGAGCAGGTGTTGCAGCACCCTGGATTGGTATTGCTTGAGGACAAGCAATTTCAGAAAGGGAGGACTGTAATGTCCCTCTCCAAATAGGAGCTCCAGAGAGGAGGCTTAATGGTCTAAACTGCCACATTAGACTATAGCCAGGGCCAGAAAAGGGGTAAACAGGGTTACTAGAGGTCACTCCAGTCAAAGGTGTTATGTTTGGAAAGTGACATTGAGCTAAAAGTGGTTAAAAGCGCTTTTAAGAAATTATGAGCTAAAAATAGAACARACGATCTAAATTTGGAAATCAACAGCGAATTAGGGTTTCAGCAGTGAATTAAGGTTCAAAAAAGCTATAAGAGAAGGGTCATCGACCTAATTCATCATTATCCAGATTATGACTTGTCATTGAGGAGAGAGGCACATYTCAGGAGAGATAGTTCAATGGATTCCAGGAGGAAGACACCAGTTGGTTGACTTCGATGTTGAGAGACACACCCTAGTCACCTGGAAGATCACACAGCTCTTCCATCATTCTTCAGTAGCAGTTACACAGGGTCCAGCARCAAGGGCACACTTATCCAGGGTGAGGGCGCAGCTCCTGAGGAGGTTCAGTGGATCGACTTGTCCYATCCAAGGAGAGTTCAAAGATTCCCCTCTGACCCAGTTGAGAGGAAGGCAAGGCGCATATTTTTCTTGGTTCCTCGTCAAATTTCGACGGAGGAATCATCTGGGGCGCATTTTCCAGAGTTGGGAGTGCGACACTTTTGGCGGACACATTCGGGGTTCCTGCGAAATCATCAGATCAGATCCAGGGAAACCCTTCTGACCCATTTCCCAGTAGGCCAAGGCGATCATTTTGAGATACATCTCAACCAATTCTGACAGTGGAATCACTAGGGCGCATTTTTCCAGTGAGAGGGGCGCATTCCCCTAGGGGACTCCATCCGGGGTCCAGACACACCAGCAAAGGGGCCGGTCATTCATCGGGACTAAGAGCTAGAGCAGGGCACACCGTTAGGGACAGTTTCCAGGCCATTCCGAGAAGTTTAGACACCAGGGCGAACTTTCTGGACTTTCAGCAATTACCGTGCGAGCTGCCACAGTTCCAGCTCATCCATTGATCCCGCAGTACTCATCTATTATCGGGTATAATCTTTTAGTTTGCTTATTGTATTCCGGCTAAGATCCTTTTTTCATTTGATCTAGCCGAGTGATTCATTTTATTTAACCGCATTTGACATTTGTACTCCGCAGAGATATCATATTATAAACTTTACAGTCTTTGTCGCATTTGTTATTTGTATGATCATTTATATGTTGTAAACCATTGATCCTACACACACATTAGCAGCGTTTCCTAGCCTAGCCAAATCAGGAACATTACAGAAAAGGGGTACTACTAGGAGTCCCTCACAAGGGTAATGATTTGTTTCCCCGCGATACTTAACAATTACCATCTTGTAGCCTATCGTAGTGTACTACACTTCGGTAATGGGTCATGGTTCATTCTCTCGTGAGAAGAGGGGCTAAAGGCCCAGAGGTTGATTGCAGTTGCTAGTAAAAGAATAATAAAGAAAGAATAATTCTAAAGAAAGAAAGATATAATAGCAAAGGACTCCCAAAAGCCAGTCCATACTTGAGCTCTACCCTTTCCGCATTCGCCCCAGTCCCAAAGAAATGATGTTAAAGCTTGAAACCTTATAAAGGGGATTTGAAACTATAGTAAAAGGACAAGAAAAAGGCAGATTAAGGGGTTGGAAAAACGTAGTTCTTAGAAAGTGGTAACTCAAGAGCAAGCACACCCTCCACAAAGGCGCTCATAGAAATGGACTAAATGACACCATGAGCCATGAAGTAATCCCAACACGTACCACTATCACTCTTACTCTTGAAGGGTTCATTTCTTTCCTGCTTCCCTGGGACATATCCCTCTACTTGGGTCTTTTATTTTTTGTTTTGGTTGGCACACCTAATAGGGTTTGATGATGATCCTTCCATATTCAAACTTGCCAACTTACATAAAATCTTGAGCTAATGTGAAATTTGAAGGGGATACTTGATGTGAACTATTTATGTGGCTTATATCTTAAGTAACAACTTACTTTGTATGATCTAAGGGATTTGATGCCTTGTGAACATTGGTTTTACTTGATTTCATGATTTGATTTGATTTGGATGCACCTGACATGATTCTTTAAAGGATATCCCATGTTTTCACCTATAACGTTGTGCCTTTATTGTAGGATATGGCACATGTGATGCAGAGCATTGAGTCATTGGATGGCTTGATACACTCATTTATAGGCTCTCACACCTTTTGGACCTTGGAAGATGGACAAATGGGCTTGTATTTGCTAGATATGGTCATGGTGGCATAGAGATGCATAGAAATCCCACACCCTGGGCTCTATACCTCAGAGACTATCATGCATTGGATGGAGGATGTTGCATGGTAGATGGTTGGATGACATGTAGAGATGGCATACACCCTCCTCCACCTTGGATGCCATCCTTTACACCTTGGATAGTGGGCCTTTTAGATGATCACATCAAGCTAGGGTTTGATGGAGATGTTGGGGTTTGTTGCCACTTGGACACCACATGATGTGACAAGGCACTTGATGATAGTCTTCACCTTGCTTGCACTCCTAGATGATGACACATGGCCTTTGAAGGCCTTCTCCACACCCTCGAGGGATTGACGTCATCACACGTGTGACCATATCATGTATCATTTTCATGTTTTAGCATTGTAGAGGCTATTTTGAGGGGTCAGCCCCACTTCTCGCATGTATTGTTAACATTTTACTCAACTTGTGTAGAAAAATGTGCTTGGTTACTTCATATAAATAGAGGGAGCACTTATTTCATTTTTCATCATCACAACTCTTCACATATGTGAGAGAGTCACTCTAGAAACGTTTGCTCTATCTCTCTTTTTCTCTTGGAGTCTAGTGTGCACCATGTTGACCACCTATTTCAACTAGGGGGTCAACTCCATGTACCATGAATATTATGCACCTGATGATGCTACCAAGTTGAAGACTTGTTGGTTCTACAAGGCATTTTTGGCCTTCAGCACGTGTTTTTGTAATCGGAATTTCTGCTCTCCTACGTGGGATAATAATGTAATGGGTCTGCATGGATCATAGTTTAGGTCACTTGCCTAGGAATTCATCATTAGAGGAGTTCCTTTCATCGAGTGTTTTTTTTCCTCAGGTTATTAATTTGACCTAACCAGCCTTATTAATTTCCTTTGAGTTTTTCACTCCCACAATAATCCTCCAAAGTGGTGAAAGGCGTTCTAATGGTCGATCCCTATGGTAGCTAGTGTCTAGGAATATTGTAAATGACCATGCTAGACATCTTCTAGAGTCTTTCGGAATTTCGTCGAGTCTAAGTTATTTTTTTTTTTAAATTTAAAATTATTCATTTAATGGTAATTTTAATTAATTTTTGATAAAAATTGTAAAAACTGGATCCTTGGGATTTTGATAGAGGTATTTGTGCTCAAAAGAAATGGAATGAGACCCCCTACACCCTTGGAGAAAGTTTCAGCTCAATTGAACAAGTTTTTCTAGGTGTTTGTCCATGAGGAGTCTCAGTAAGTCTAAGACAACAATTTAATTGTTGGAATTGACAAAGGCAAACTTGTCAAAATTTTGTAATATAAAAAAATTAATTAGAGAAAGAGTGGGAGAACTTTTCCTAACCTATTCCTAAGCTATCCTAACCCTTTCCCAACCTTCACCTCACCCCCTCACCTAGCCATTATTGCAAGACGTCTCTTTCCCCTAGAGAAGTGCGCCCCCCTTCTAGAAGATCTCAAGAAAATAAAAAATTAAATTAAAGTGAGAATTTTTCTCTCCTTTGGTGCGCCTCTCTAGTCCATCCAACTCATCCATTGACTTTTCAACACTTGCCAACTCACTTCCAACTCATTTCCAAAACCCTAGGTGACTAAAACCCTAGGAAGTGCGCCCCCCTTCTTGAGATGCTCAATATTGCTATGTGATTGACACTTGAAGAGAATCCAAGGGGGGTAAATCCTGGCTCCCAAGTATAAATAAGAGCCTCCCCTCCCTCATTTCAACATGATCTCTCTCAGTGCATGGTTACTCTACCCATTTCTCTCCTCTCCCACTCTTCTCTCTCATTCTTCTTGCTCTCTCTTTCTTTTCTCAAGCTTGGGCAAGTATTTGTCCTAGATTGCTTCTAATACAGAAAACTTTGGAGGATATATGGTGTGAAGAGTCTTCTTGGTGCCATATTGCTTAATGAGATGATTTTGTTCTTGTTGTTTCTTGTTTTCATTTGTTGTAGATCTAGAGTAGGGATCCCAAACAAAGTATTTTGTTTGGGTACATCTTTTGGTAGTATTATCATAGATCTAGTGAGTATATATTGTAAATCTAACAAAGTATTTTGTTTTATTATATGAATGTGTTCACCCCTTTCTCTTTTATGTAGCATTGTTTCATGAAATTTGCAGGTCACCCAAGGGTTTGAAGTTAGATTTCAGATCTGGGAATCTTCTTCATTATCCACTTAAAAGCTCTAGCATTTTTTGTTATGCTTTTATTTTTATATTCTTCTATATATGGGTGGATTTGTATTCTGAAATAGACCAAAAACGAATATATATATTGTTGGTTTTATACTTAAATTTACGGTTTCCACTAACAGAAATTTTCTGCAGATTTTTACTCATTTCTGCAGCTCTTCCAGCAAGTTTTACTTGTTGGTTCGTGACAGAAACATGGAGGAACAACCCATTTGGGGGCATCTAAAGTCAAGCAAACTCCTCCTAAGTTGGGGTAACAAGTACCCACTTCTCTTTATCTCTCATTCTCATTGAAATCAAGCCCAAGGGAGTCCCAAGGGATTGTTTTTCTCAAGCATATTTAATTTTCTGCGTTTTATTTTTATTGTTTACCTACACCTAGGAAAGAGTTTGGCAAAGCCAACCATCATATATTGTAAGGCTAAGAACTTAATTGTGGTTTATTGCTTGTATATGGTTTAGATCTTAGAAGCTCTTTACTTCATTGCTTAAGCCGTGGAGGCATAGTAACTTACTTGTGTTTTTCAAACATTCATTTTCATTCCAAGCTTTACTTTTCTTTCAAGTTAAATCACTTCATATCTTTCAAAGTTAAGAAATTTTCTTCACTTTACTTGCAAAGTACTTTTACTTTCAAGCACCTTTACTTTCCTGTAATTTACTTTTCAAGCACTTTACATTGCAAGCATTTAATCCAACTTAACTTAATAAATCCTTAAGGCTAAATTTATCTTAATAATTCTTAAGGCTTCAACTTATCTAGTTAATTAGATCACCTTCAACTGTTTCAACTTTGCCATCAAAAAAGGAACCTAAGGAAGAAGCAGGGGGTGCTAAATCAGGGATGGTCTCACGGCACTAGGTGTCCCCCTTGTGGAGTACTTTCGTTCCCGGATTGAACTGTGGAGCTAGGGTGTGGCCTTGTTTGCCTCTCTTCTTGAGCACCCAACAGTCTTTTTGGTATAAGCAGGGAGAGTTATAGGGAAGTCACATAGTTTTAGGATTCACATCTTACCTTAATCAACTTAAGCATCCTAAAACTTAATCCACCTTAACTTGGCATAATTTCTCAATATTTTGATGGTTTAATGCTCTTTAACTTTGAAAGCATTTCATTTAAGTTATTCTACATGCAATTTTATTGAGCTCTTGTGGATGATTAACTAGTTCCCCTTGAATTTGCGCATCCTTTGGAGGCACTTCTTGTTTGGGATTGTAATTGTGTGTTGATGCCATTGAAACCACCCCTTGAAGTTGCGCATCTTGTAGAGGCACTTCATTGTTTGGGTGTGTTGGCTTGTTGTGTTGTGGTGATCTCCTCTTGAATGCTCTTTTCTTTCCTTGAACAAATAAGTTAGTCAGTGTTTGCCTATTTCATCTTGTTAATAGTTGTTGTATCTTTAGCATATTTTATATTCTTTTGTGTAGATAATTGTTTCATTTACTCGTATAAAGTAATTCTTTTGTATCAAGTTGTAAGAATCTTGTAAAGTTTCTTTTGTAATCTTTTGTAAAGATTAATCCCTTTAACTTAGTTGACCCCATTACCCAACCTTAGGCACTAGTCTTAGTTGGAAAGGGCTGCTTCTCATTGAAATCTTGCATTTGCATTGTTGACTCTCATATAGGCTAGATCCACCCAGCCTTTAACCAATTAAAATCAACTCCTAGAATTAATCTTTTTAACTCACATAGTAACTAGGGTCTACCCCCCTTGGCTTCCCTAGGAGTAAGCCTAGACGGAAGAAGTTCAAGTCGAGGTGACAGTGGGCTTGAACTTAGACATTGTGTCTCCGAGGAAACACTAAGTGGATCGAGACTTAGTCCATGTTTGCAAGTGTGTATAAGGACGGAAACACACCACTTGGAGGAAGATTTTATTGAATGCTTTGTCTCTTGTTGATGGCTAAAAGGTGAATTAGGGTTTCCTCATGCATGCGCTTGGTCTAGTAAATCTTCTTTGTTCAATTTTATTTCTTGTGTGTGGTTTATTTTGGTAAATGGTCTTTTAGAGGCTTAGTTGTTGCATGTATCTTGTAAGATCCCTCCTTATCATTGTTATGAGTTTGTACTTTCTACTATTATGTTTATGTGATTTCTTGGTTGAGGATTTTATTCAAACAATTTGCTAACATGCCTTAGTAACCTTGAAGCAACCCTCTTATGTCTGTTGTTATGTTTTTAATCGATTGTTGGCTCAAGGCTTTTGACAAACACTTTGTGGATATGCCCCAAAACCACTGTTAAACCCCCTTACTTAGCTGCTATAGTGATTTGGGTATATTTTTGGTTTGAGACTTTTGTCAAACACTTAGGTTATAGGTTCCAATCCACTGTAAAAGACCCCTTATTGCTGATGTTATAATTATGGTTTAGTTGATACTATGTTTATGGTTTCTGGTTGGAGACTTTTATCAAACACTTAGGTTGTAGGTTCCAATCCACTGTAAAAGACCCCTTATTGTTGTTGTTGTTATAATTATGGTTTAGTTGATACTACGTTTATGGTGTTGACATAGAGTTTTGTGTGCCACAAAGAACTTCCATTATATATATATATATATATATATATATATATATATATACTATGTTTATGGTGTTGACATAGAGTTTGGTGTGCCACAAAGAACTTCCATTATATATATATATATCTCAACAAGAATGCAAATGGACAAAACTTCAACAACTGTTACAGCAGTGAGAACATAACAGATCTGCTCTTAAATTATTATTAATTCCAACAGTACAATGACAATGACAATAACAAATCACTCACAAATTTGTCCTGGTCTTTTATTGATTTGGCTTGGTTTACACTTGCAGCTGATGGCACTATTTGGTTTTTGAAGTGTAATGTCTCATTCCAATTGATCATGACGGAGGATGACTTAGTAGCCTATACGACTCCCGTAGGCTATAGTCAGTGAAGAAAATGGAGTCAAGGAGGTTTATTTAATGTCACTAGCTAGGAGATGTTACATTCTAAAGTGACATTAAGTAAAAAGATAAATTGTTAATTACTTAAACATTAAAAGTGACTTTTAATGTTTAAGTAAATATTAAGAGGGAATAAGGGTCATATTTTATTTGGTCAAAAAGGGAAAAGATCTAGAAGGCTTCGGAGAAGTATAAAGGAAGGATAGCACTTCACCTTCCTCATTATGATTTGATCTCTTAGTTGGAGTGCTCTTGGAGCCAAGGTTTTCGTTGAGGTTTTGGGAAAAACCCTTCCATTGTTGATTTGGTTTCGGTGGTGCAACACCCACCCTAGCTAGACAAGAGGGGAGTCCATCCTGGATTTCCATTGGGTCTTCATCTTCTTGCAGGATATCTTTAGTTTTGGAGGGGCAGCGAATTGCTAAGAGGATATTGGAGCTACCTTAAGGGGTCAATTTCTCTTTGAGCAAAACCGTGGTGACTTTAAGGAGGTCGTGAGTCATTTGAGCGGGCCGTGAGGCATCTTGTGCAGATCGCGAGGGTTAGAGAAGCATCGTAGGCTCCCTCTTCACTGAATCAAGGGTGGAGTAGGGTCGTAAGGCCATTTGGTTGAGCCTCGAGGATCTAGGGAGGGTCGTAGGCCCCATTTGCAGAGTTGTGAGGAAGGCCATAGGCCTATTGGTGAACCGTGAGGATTGGGAGGAGGGTCGCAGCTCCCATTCTTGTCCATTGAGTGATGGGAGGAGGATTGGATAGGTCGTGCAGTAGTTCGGCACGATATTGATGAGACAAAGGCATTATACCAAGTTTTAGTTTGAGTTTTTGTTATTTGTTGATGTATTACGATTGCTATAGCAACCACTGGATATTTATTATTGTTGTATTCCAGATTCCATCCATAATAAAAAAATTCCAATGTTATCTTTCATGCCTTATGTGCAATGTGTTTGATCTAAGTTTGGTATTAAAGTGCATATAAACTGTTTGTAGAAATTTATCATGTACTTTACAGCACTAAGAACACATGTAATGCAAACTATTTGACGAAAACACACAATTAAACACCTAAGAGCATTAATTTCCCATCATATCTCTACTAGGGGATATTACATGAAGCTACCCACAAAACCACACGATTTTCTACCATAAAATCTCGGTCTCCCAGAAGTTAGACAACCTCTATTACAAAACTTGGCATGCCAAGAGGGAATCGGCCTTGACAAGAAATTTCTCGGCCCTTGATCAAGAATATATGCCCAACACCATAAGAATTTGGCCCAGCCACAAAGAGAACTCGGCCCCGGCAATGAACTCAGCCCAACAGCCAACAACTCAGCCCCCTTGATGAGAAACTCAACCCAACATACACTAAACTCGACCAGTAATAAGAATTCATCCCTTAGACAATAAACTATACCCAACAAACAGAAAACACGGCCAACAAGAAGAGATCTCTCCCCTATAGAACAATACGGCCTCCTCACAATAGAGTACGGCCTCTACTCTAGAAATCTCGGCCCCTCCTGATAAATATAGCCTCCTATGAGAGATGGCACTCCCACACAAGGGAAATCGGCCCTATAAGATAACAAATCAGCCCCTTCCAAGAGAACTTCAGTTTCCTCAAAGCAATTTGTCCTTTACTCAACTCACAAGCTGCTACAAGGTGGATCAATCTCCTCAACAATGCATGCAAATGGAAGATCTGAATGATCTCCCCCTCTAATGGCTAGGGTGGAATATTTCACCACTAAAACATGATCAGCTAGGGTGGAATCTTTCACCACTGTAACCAATCCACACAAGGGTTTCACTCCAAACCCCAAAGGCTCAAACAGCTCTCCAAATCAATATCAGAAATGATCATCAACATAATGAGAGAATGAACTCTCATCTTTCTTTTATTTCCTCTTTCACCTTTTTCCTGACCCTTTTACCTTTTTGCAAACCTTTTTACCTTTTTTCCCTTAAGTGACTTTTTAGTTTATCTTTAGTAAAATAAATTTATTAATTTATTAACCCTTTTTACTCCAAAAAGTAATTTATTTGACTTTAAAGCATTTATGGGCATTGGAAGTCACTTTTTCATCGTCTCAATATTTAGAGCTTTTCCTCCCAGTTCCAACGAGCTATTACACTAAGGTTCCCCTCTTAGATAATTTATTAAAATGACAATCTTAGTGAAATCCATTAAATAATGTTCATTGATACTCTCAAATTACAGGAACGATCGAAATGCATGGAAATCGAGATCTGATTGTGTAGGTGTGATCCCGATGATGAAAGACGATAAGCGGACCTCTAAAAGCATCGTATAACTCCTCTAAACCCCTTGAGCTCCCTGGTAACATCAAATCACCCCTCTGATCAAGCTGACACAAGCCCATAAAGCCATCTCCAACTACAAAGAAAGGGAACCCAAAAATGGGGACATTACACATCTTGTATGCTTGAAACCATAGGAGGGATTAAGAGGCTTTATCCCCCTCCATACTTTCAATTATTGTTAATTGTTGAAGCATTAAGATAATTGTTCTAGGGATTAAGAGGCTTAATACCCTAGGGTTCTTGTCTTGGCTAGTTTAAGGCCTAGGGATTAAGAGGCTTTATTCCCCTAGGGCTTGACCTAGTTCAATTTAATCTTGTTGCTAGAGGTTAGAGGAAAAACGACACCTAGGGTTTATGAGGCTATATGCCCTGGGGTTTGTTTTAAGAAGTTGAAGCTAGGATTTATGAGGCTATATGCCCTAGCTTGATCTTCACACCTCTTGCACCTAGCAATTTTCATGGTGTGTTGCTTGACTCCATTTCCCAAGAAAGAGAAACGACAACAATCTAGTTGATTGTAAGTGATGGTTGAAACCCTAGTTAGATTTAAACTTTCTCTCTCATAACACTCTCTTAAATTGAATTTACGACATCATTTGGAAATTAATTGTACTCTAACATTTTGCATAATTATTGGTTTACTTGCTGTTGTCATAAATTGTATGCTACAGCCATTAGGGCTGCAGATTTTTGCTGCAAATTTACTTACTATTGTGGAAAAACTTGCCTAGAAAATTGTTTTAGCAATTTGTTATTATTTCCCATGTTGTAAGCTAAACTTAGAGAGGCAATTGCTAATTTTCTGGGTTGTATTACTTGTTGCTGTTATAAATCTTTCTTTGCTGATATAAACTGGTTGACTGCTGCAAATTTACAACAGCAATAGGTTCTACTTGTCATCTAGTGTCTAAAGGTGATATTTATGCTATATAACTCGGTAATTGATAATTTTATGCATTGAAGTGTTTATTGTCTCATACAGGTTGCCCAATTACCTTGTTCAAATCAATTTGACCCTTCGCCCTTCCCTAGACCTAGCTTGACCATCTAAGTGACCAAGATAGGGGACTATAGGCTTGGCTAATCTTGTTATTTGATCCCTTGAAGTCACTAGGGAAGCCTCCCTTGTGTTGGACCTTTCTCCTTCACTAAAACGAGGGCAATATCTGCTTAGGTGATAGTGGTGGATATTTCTTATTGTTACACAAGATTTGGGATCTTGTGGAGGGCTTTGCACAAGTACAAATCCTGTGATAACAAAGCTTTTTTGTTACTTTGTCTAAAGGAAAATGAATTATATGCCCTAGATATCCTTCATGAGTGAAAGCATAGTTCCCTTCCTTAAGCAAGGCCACTTCTAGAATAATTTGATTGTGGAGCTTCCCAGAAAGAGTCCCTTCCCTTCATAAAACCTGTGATTTCTAGTTAACCAAATTAGGGATGCTAAAGGGCATGTCACCTTGGCTGCTTATAGCCCCTAATCCTTCATTAGAACCGCCCTCTAAAGTTGCATGCATGACCCCATAGCCCAATCAAATAAGGCACCGGTCATTCACTTTCATCCACTACCCTGACAACCATAAAAACCCATTTTTCATTTTCCTTTTGTTTCATGTTGCTAAGCTTCCTTTACTCCCACTCCATACTACACCCATAGAGAAGCCCCCCTAGGCTAGGATTCCATTTTTCTTAGCCTAAAGTGTAGAAGAGAGTTGGTAAGGTGATAGTGGCCAACCTCTTAGTTACACATGTCTTCACCTAGATGTTTGGGGCTTTTACACTTTCGTGGGTAACAGATTTTGTGGTAACACCATCCATGATTCTATATTAATTTCAAGGAAAATAGGCAAAAAAGATGCATTGTCAAGAAAATTTAAGAGTGCCAAACTAATTTTGCACTAAGTCAAACTATCCTTTCTCTTTTGACTACTTGAAAGTATTTATTTGCCTTTAATTAAATAAATAACAATTCACCACTCAGAGAGGAGAAATTGCAAGGACTATATGCATTAAAATAAAGAAAACTGTATATATGTAGAGTCGCCATCCATAAGACTAACAAACTTATGAATAATGTCAACTATATTTGAAATTGGAGGAGAATGTACCACATACCATCTATTTCCCCAGTGCCCGCTTGTTGATAATGTTTGACAGCCTGGATGACATGAAAGTTAAATACCCTGAGAATGAAGAAAGATAAATCCATGCTACTAATGATCCAATATGCATCTTCGGGATGCTATATTGAATCCTTACAATTTGGCTTAATTTGGCAGCTAGGAGTTAAATAAATCTGATGGTATTGGTCATAACTGGCACACATGAGAATCATTTTTCATATACTTGTACAAAAGATCCAGGGGAGAGAAATTCAAGGTACAGATGAACCTGTCTTTAAGATTTTCAAAGAAATAATTCTCTATCTACACAAACATCAAAGAGTTCACAAGTTACACTTGTAAAGATAAAACAATAGATAAGATAAGATAATTAAGATGATTTTGTCAATGTCCATGAGTGACCAAAATAAGTCAATGGAGCTAGAGGCCACAACAAGCCACAATGGTAATGTGGGAGTCCCAAGGCAACTCCTAAGTGAGGAAATAAATACATATAGATAGAGAAAATGGCAGAAAAGGAAATTCACAGGTTCCAGATATTAGAGCAGGCAAACCAAACCCAACATAGATAAGTAGACTAATTATTCCTTCTCAAAAAATTGAATAAGTCAGAAGAAGTGCAGCGTAGAAAATTTATCAGAATATAGGAGTTCTGGGCCATATGCGTTTTTCAAAAGAGAGTAAATAATGAGAGTTTTCCATAAGTCAACTAAGAACAGAAACAAATGTTTAGACTCTATTTAACTTCCTCCAAGTATCATATTTCAGAAGAGTTGCAAGCAACAGATTTTGCTCAAGAAAAAATGCAACAAAAAGTAGCTCATGAAGTACAAACATTAATGAAAATTTCATAAAAGCTAATTTACAATTATGGATTTCACAAATAAACTTTTGGACAAATGCTATGGTGCTTCTCTCGAAAATAATCTAATATAATTCTGAATACAAGAAGCGCCATGGAGCTTCAGCTAAGGTAACAAAGAGTTGGCCTCGGTTAAGTAATGGCAGTCTCTTATGCTGCCTCTCAGTACAAATTGGACTTAATAGCAGTCTTTTAAATTTAAGAAATAGAAATTACCATTAAAACAACCGCAAATTGGTGTTGTATATCATGAATGATTTGATTTGCAGAGGCTATGTCAGCTATCCTATCGGAGCTAGGATAGAAGGAAGTGTCAACTATTACAAGGATGAGGGCAGTCTCACCATGCCACATTTGTTCTAATATTATGTTTTGTTACATGACTGACCTTGACAGCTTCACTGAAGTCTGATCATTAACATTTTGAAAAGAGCATACAGGTCAATGTATAACAATGTCATACCTTAGTACTTCAGATCAAGAAATAACGAAGAACTTCTTCAGAAAATAATAGATTACAGTGACTTTCATATGAACAAAAAAGATAGCAAAATGAAAAAACTTGTCCGTATTGCTTCAGTGCCTGCCCAGACCTTTTTTGATGAAAAATTTCTTGCCTCTTCTGTTCTCTCCAGGTTTAGTGTGTATCGGAATCGACGGGTAGCATTTAGAACCAATGTTGCTTTCTGCAAGTTATTCCATCGATGGTGTAAGCTGCCAAAATAAATTTGAAGTATGAACCACATAATGAATAACATGCAGCAGTATCTTTGTAATTCCAGACATTCTCATTGTCCAAGGAAAGAATTACTCTTTCCCTTTTATCTTTTCATAAAGGACTAAAGGCCCTAGAAACCATTAAGAAACACTGCGTTGGGAAGGAACCATTGTAATGATAGGCCTCCTTTCATAATTGCCACAAAATAAAGGAGAAAATAAGAGCACAAAACTTTAAAACAAAATATGACACCTAATGTTGCAAATATTGTATCAGGGAATATATCACCAAGGGCCCAGGAATAAACTTAACAGAGATATTGAGGAATATATCAAAATTTACCAAAAAGTATCGGTGAGCATAAACTTGGACCTGAAAAACTTGGAAAATATCAGAAAAAACAGAAACCTGAAAAATTCGGGAAAATATCAGGAGAGATTTAGCTATTTGTAACATTACATGCAAATATACAGCCTGAGTGGGCCTAATGGTTAAGAACATGTGTTTCCTCTTAAGAGGTCACAAGTCAAATCCAGAGGGGGGTAGGGTATGTATACCTCCGTAGACTTTACCAGTCAAATCGTTGGGCGGAGGGGGTCTCATACACCAATTTGGTGTCAGGCTTGGCCGTGACCTTAAAAATAGATTATTATTATTATTATTAAAAGAAGACATAAGACAACTGATCACTTATGATTTCATGGTTGAAAATTAGGAATCAGTTGAACCAAAAACGTGGATCACACCACAAGTACAAGAATTAAGGATAGATGAAAAACGTGGAAAGTCAAATATTCCAAATGAAAGATTTAACCACTTAGATATTATTTCTACAATACATCAAAGATAGATTGCATATGAATGTAAATTGAAAGACAGTGAGACCAGTGAATTTGCAAGTGTGTAATTGTATTGTTGATGTTGTAGATTGAAAATTAAATTAAGTGATTAAGTGTGAGATTAATTTTAGCCCTATCTAGGTGTCAACCCAAAAACTCTCCTCCCCCTATTACCAAGTGGTTGTTGGATGCTCAAGAAGTGAGGCAACAATGCCCACCCTAGCTTCACAGGTCAACCCTAAGGCCGAGTACTCCGGAAAACCTTCCGTGGCTTTCCTCAAAACCCCGTTTTAAATGGCGAAGATGGTGAGTTATGGTGTCCTATTAAGTCTAATTAGTTTATTTTAGACCTTATAACTTGCTCAACAACGGATTGTCAAAATAATGAAGACGAGTGTGAACTCTTAACAATGAAATTGCAGATTTAGTTCTTAAGTGTTGAATTATTGCATGTAAATGTAAGAACTAAAATGCTTGTGAAACTGATATCTGAAAAATGTTGTGAAGGCTGAAGCCTTTGAAAAAAAAGATCGCAAGTTAAATTCACTTATAAAAGATTAGATTGCATATGAAACTTAAAGCAAAACATATAACTTGCAAAAATTAAAAATGATTAATTATCACTTGGAGGTACCAATACTTGCATGCATGTATTAAAATATAGACCTAAGAGCAATTACTGCATGTGAAGTAAATGACTGAAATGAAAGATTAATTAACCAGTGATTTGATGCATGTGTGTTGGATTAAGATTACAGAAACCGAAACTTGCATGCAACGGAAAATAAAGATCTAATCTAAGCCACCACGGGCTCTAAGCTAGCATGTGTTAAGTGTGAAATCTACTCTAGATTATTTTAGCTTTAAGCATGCATGTAGAAATCACTACTAATCTAGCTAAACTAAGCAAGGAAAGACAGAAAAGAAAACTAATCTAAACTTGTAAAGTAAAGACTGAAGGAAAGGAAAGCAAGCCGCTTGGGTACAACTCCTTTGGGCTTGCGTTTACAATATTTTGGAGAGAAAAGAAGGATGAGAAACTGTTACCACTTCAAGGAGTTGTTTTGAGGGTGTGTTGTGTATGGGGTTGGGCAGCATGTCCTCTTGTCCTGGTAAGAACCTGCAAAAAATCAGCAAGCTATTGCTTGCTGATTTGAGCTGCAACACACTCAACAAAGTTATGAAATTTTCGTTTTTAGGAAGAAATTTCGTGCATACAAAAACCAGAAAATTGTATTGATTAAGTGACCAATCTAAGCATGCTAAATGCCAAAATCTGAAAGTGTAAGAATGAGGGAGAAGAACAGAAAATTGTTTGTGAAGTGTAAGTGAAGATGAGGGCAGATTCGTCTGTGATGTCCCGTCCCCAAGAGTAGGCCAGCAGGGAGTGACTTAGTAGTCTATATGTTCCCGTAGACTATAGTCAGGCACAAACAGGGAACAAGATGGAGAAATAAGGAGGAATTAACGGCTAAACGATGAATTAAGCCAAAATACTTAGGAAAAGTCACTTAAGCCTAAGTCACCGGAGAATTACAATGAAAAGGTGTTAAGGGGGGACTTAATTGACAAATAAATCACTTTAGGAGGAAAGGCGCCTAGGTTAAGTGAGGTCAACGAAGAATTAGATCGGGAAAGATATAAAGGGAGGAATTTCATCTAATTCCTCATTATGCATTGTTATGATTTGATGTTGAGAGTTCCGAGAGGAGGAGGAGAGTCGACCTTACTGTTTTGTGGATTTCTGGAGGAAACCACCACCATTGATCGGTTTCGGTGTTGAGAGACACACCCTAGCCCAT